>JABUQX010045200.1:25000-37500 GCA_015478945.1 Trachelipus rathkii | reverse complement strand
GATTGAGGGCAAACTGCTAGTTGGCCTAAATGTCGACAAAGGTGATGTGCCGATTCCTTTAGATAGGTGTATTTCCGTTGACCGTAATTCACAAAGAAATAGTTGTTTGGGTCATTGTACATAACTCGAACAAGAGACTTGTTTAAAGGAAGATGGGTAGGAAAAGGTATAAGTTTATAAGAAGTGAATTTCTCCACTGAGATAAAAGGTATTAAGGTAATTAATTCATAAGGGCTAGCTGCAGATTGAATAGTCCAAGAGTAAGTCAAGAAGGATTGGTATGTTTTTGTTTCTAGAGGTATGACCGTATGTAGTTTAGTTTCTTTGTTCATTTCTAGAATGAAGGGTAAGAGGAATATAGGAGAGTAAAGTTGGGAGTTAGTAATTTTACTTTTAGCGAGTTGAAGAGAGGTTATCACCAATTGGTGAATATTGTGTATACTAGTTATAGCTTGCTCGATTAAATTTACTAATGCCCGGATACTTCCCAATTGATTTATAATATTATGCGTAGCACTTAGACTTGTTTGGAATTCAATTAAAACTTTCGTAAGCTATCCCTAAAGTTTATTAATGTGCGAGTATTTGCCTTTAATTGCTCTTT
This sequence comes from Trachelipus rathkii, assembly GCA_015478945.1. Lineage (NCBI taxonomy): Eukaryota > Metazoa > Arthropoda > Malacostraca > Isopoda > Trachelipodidae > Trachelipus > Trachelipus rathkii. The sequence goes on along the minus strand of JABUQX010045200.1, from coordinate 36,896 downwards.
TAGTTCGGTAATGAGTAGGTTTGATGTAGAAGCGTAGTTTCCTAAGATGTTAATTTTTTTCCTAAGGAGCTTTACTTGTTTATCTGTAGCCGTACCAAAAAGAATGTTGAGGACGTCTCCTCCGAACTCAAAAGCAGCTCGTTTCTTTCTTGATCGTGCTGAGATCCAAGGTAACTCATTTACTTCATTTAATTTCTGGGCAAGAACTTTTACTCGAATGGTCATAAGTTTAAATTCCCATTGGTGAGCCCTTTGTGTGATCGAAACATTCAGAAATGTGGCTTCGAATGTTGGTAAGAAGGAGTCTTTGATGTTGTTCACTAATTTGGTTGTTTTTATAACGGTTTCTTTTACGTCTGAGGGACATTCTAATGAAACGATTAGATCTAAATATCCTTCTATAAAACTTACTTCTCCGGTTCGGTATAAAACCAAACCAGGCAGAATCTTTGTTTCTTCATTTTCTTGTACTCTAATACTGTGACATGTCGTTATGATGGTGAGTAGAAACAAGATCATTTTCCCGAATTCCATTTCTGAAATATTTAATCATATTGAAGTATTTGTTTTCAGAATAATTTCAAGGTCGCCTAAATAATGTAATTAAAATTTTTAAATTGGAATTGAGTAACTAATTAAGCAAATTGTTTGCATTTTAAACTTAAATGATTTCCTAATTATAAAGTTGTTAGTAAGATTCTTACATTTACTACCTAAATGCTTAACTATTCTAAGTTTTCTTTAACTTGTATTTAGTTATTTTAGTTTACTTAACTTACTTAAGATTCTTAACTTTATATTTAGTTACTTAACTTACTTAAGATTCTTAACTTTTAATTTTAGTTACTTAACTTACTTAAGATTCTTAACTTTTAATTTTAGTTACTTAACTTACTTAAGGTTCTTAACTTTATTTTTTATTTTTTTATTTTTCTTTAAAGAAAAGTTTTTTCATTTTTCTTTTTTCTAGTATTTTTTATTTAAAAAATTGCGTTGTCCCCTCTCTGGAGCTAAAACGTATCCTTTAAAGTTTTTTGTAGTAAAAAAAAAAATAAAAAAATATAAAATGATAAAACAAGAAATGTAGGTTGCACTAATAAGGAATATAAATTAAATCGTTTCTAATCCAGGCTAAGGAACTTAAGCTAAACCGTACGGTGATTCTTAATCCATCTGATAAAAAAAAAATTTTTTTTTCTTAATCCAGATTATGTTTTAAATACTAATTGACAAAAGGTATACGAGTGTATGTCCAACATTGTCCTAAAATTAAAGTTCATCTTCAATATTTGAAGTTCTAATCCAGACTAATGTACTTAAAATTAAAGTATCTTCTTAAAATTAAAGTGTATTCCTCGGAATTCGAAGAATATCTCCTTAAATCTATAAAATCTATTTGAAACAAAAGGATTTCTCCTTAAATTTACAAAAATATACAGAAATTGAGATGAATTAATAGCCGGGAGGCAGATAGTAAGTCTGACCGCCTCTAACTATTGTATTCAAATCCAATTTAACAGGCGGAGGTTTGACAGAAGTCTTCGCTATAGTCTTCGTATTGTCACTTGCCTCTGCTTGTTGTACAGCCTGTTCTCTTATCCTTGTTTGACTTCTTGTAATTCTTGGAGTAGAATCTCTGGGACCGGAAAACAAATTGTGTGGTTTGTAGGATGGGTCCTGTTTTCTGTCATCTCTGATGATTTCCTTGGGTGGTGATTCTACAACAGTGGGAATTTGATAGTGGCCATCTCTTTCAGGGACATTGGGAGATTTCTCTGGGGAAGGAATTCTTGGAGGGGATCCGCCGTAGGCTCCGTATATTTCACCTTCGTTTGCGGGCGGCTCCTGTGAAATTTCTCTAGCCGTAGTATCTACTGAAATCTCTTGCTGTATGGGGGATCAAGGATGGTCTGAACTCTCTTCTTTGACCTGAGGGGTGAGAGGGTGTTCTTTGGAAGTCATTTTTAGGAGTGGAACAGATGAATTCTTTGTCAACACGTGCTCTTCCTGCGACTACATCGCTATATCTTCTTTCTACAATTCCGTCGTTCTGTCTCTTTTGTTCTACTACTTCATCGCTTGGTCTTCTGGTTTCCACCGGAATAGGTTCTTTGATGGGGGCTTGATAGCTTTCCCAATAGTTTCTAGTCTGTGTTGACTGTGGTGGAGAAGTTGGGAAATAATAACGGGTATTCGAACTGAGATTGACGGCTTGTGGGGATCTGGAAGAGGAGTTATGTTCACTCTGTGTCGTGTGGTGAGGAAGTTGGAGAATAATAACGGGGAAGAGCGAATGGTTCGGGTGGCAGAGAGAATAATCTTCGACTTCATCCTCTGATTCTGAACCGATTCCTGATTCGCTTTTGGGCGCATCTTCATCTTTCTTCTCTTCGTCATCTTCCTTGGAGTTTAACATCCTTTTAACTTCATGAGGATTCCAAACTTCATCGTTCGTAAAGTCGAACCGTGTATCTGCAAACTTCTCAGCGGCAACTACCTTAGCATTGTCCACATGGACCGGAAAAGTCTTACCTGAACTTCTGCAAATTACCATCAATTTGTTTGGTCCTCTCAAACATCGGACAATATATGGCCCTTCAAACTTGGCACATAATTTTGAACTATGATAAGGCTTCTTGATTGCTCGGATGAAAACGTAGTCTCCGACTTTGAATTCTCTCTGCTTTGCCTTCTTATGTTGTTGCTCCAATGTTTTAGTTGTTTCTTTCTCCAACCTTTCTCTCGCCAAATCTCTTATATTATCGATCCTTTCCGTCAGCACATCCACCTCATCTGAAATGAACCTCATTTTCTCTGGTTTATTTACAAAAGGAGAAGCATAATCTTCCATTTCGTAAGGGACCCTTTTTACGTAACCGTGCAAAAGGAAGTGGGGGGATGAACCGATAGATCGATTGTAAGCGGAATTTATCGCGATTTGGGCGAAACTCAGATATTTATCCCAATCTTTGTGGTTGTCATTGACATAGTGTCGTAGGAAAGATTCGATATCAGCATTTATTCTTTCCACAACTCCGTTTTGGGATGCTTTGTAAGGCATGATTTCTACCTTTTTTATCCTCCAGGCCTTGCACAAGTCCTTAAACACCTGGCTTGTGAACTCCTGGGCATTGTCGGACACAAGAAGTTGGGGAGCACTGTGCCTACATATGACTCTCTCTTGCAGTGCTCGGGCAAATTCTTTACTTGTCCTAGTTTTACAAGGCACTAGTTCGACGTAACGCGTTAAAACGTCACGGAAAACTAGTATATATTTGGCTCCGGACTCGGTACAAGTGGGGAGTTTTCCAATACTATCGACGTGAACGCGTGAAAAAGGTGTGTAGGGCAAAGGCCATCTGTTTATCTCTGCTACTGGAGGTTTGTGACCTTTTACTCTAGCACATGACACACAATGGCTGCAATATTCTTTCACTAATTTTGCTAAGTGGGGAAAAGCGTATTTCTCCTTCACTCTCTTTTCTGTCCTTATAGGCCCTCCATGTCCGCTGCCCAGCGAGGCATGGCATTGGTCTATCACCGTGTAGATCATACTGTCGGGGACCTGGATGACATAAGGATCGCTTTGTGTGGCGTAGTATAAAACACCTTTAATAAGAATGTGTGGATAGGTCTTTGGGTTTTCCTTAACCCATTTCACCAATTTTCCTATTCTTGGACATTTTTCTTGTTCTTTTATGAAGGTTTCCCTATTCAATGGAAAGTCTGTTCGAGGTAAATCACCTCTGTTTTCCAACACAGCTTGCATTACAAAAACGTTAGGTGCTGGGTGTCTACCTCAAATAATCCGGCGGGATATTTGTTTTACCTTTTTTATAAACTATAGTGGGAGAGAAACTGTTTACGAACAGATTCCATCTTGCTAGACGTCCAGTCTGTTGTTTGTTCCTGAAGATGAAACAAAGGGGCTGATTATCAGTGATAATGGTGACCTTATAGCCGAATACCGTGTTTTTGAACTTCGTCAAACAAAACACTACGGCCAGGCATTCCTTTTCTATCGTATCATAATTCTTCTCACTTGCTCTGAGTACTCGGGAGACGAAGGAAAGGGGTTTCTCTTTCCCTTCGTCAGTAAGCTGGTACAACACCCCCCCAATTCCGTAGTCCACACGCATCTGTATTTACGAAGAATTCTTTGCTATAATCCGGAAATGTGAGCTGTGGTTGTACGACCAACTTATCTTTCAAAGTGTCAAATGCCTTTTGTTGCTTTTCTGTCCATACAAAGGGGACATTCTTTTTTACTAAATCATACAGTGGTTGTGCAACGACTGCGAAATTGTCTATTAAAAAGCGAAAATAAGAGAAGAAACCAAGAATGGACTGTGTCTCCTTGACATTCGTCGGAGGGATGAAACTTTTCATTGTTTCAACTTTCACAGGGTCAGGGCTAATCCCATCTTACCTATCTTAAATCCTAGATACAAAACTGAGGACTGTAAGAAGTTGCACTTGGACAGTTTTATTCTCAAGTTGTTTTCTCGGAAAGCAGTTAGAACTTTTCTCAAATTTTCGAAGTGTTCGGTGACGTTCTTTCCTAGCACTAGTACGTCGTCAAGATAGACCTGTGCAACTGGTCCTAAAAGGTGATTTAAGGCCATGGTCATTGCCCTAGCATAGGAAGATGGGGCATTTCGGTGGCCAAAGGTCAAGCGGGTAGGACAGAATAACCCTTTCCTAGTCCTAAATGCCATTAGCTTTTGGGTCTCTTCCTCTATTTCTAATGCATGGTATGCATCGAGTAAATCTATCGACGTAAAAATCGTGTTTCCCCCGAGTGACGTAAAGATTTCTTCTATCGATGGAAGAGGGTAGACGTCCGGGACACTGTAGGAGTTGAGGTAGCGATAGTCAAGGCACACTCTTGGCCTTGAACTATTCTTTTTTGCCACTACCAGTAATGGAGAAGAATGGGGGCTGTAACAAGCCTTGATATATCCCTTCTCTAACGCTGCATCTGTGTAATCATCGATGTCCTGTAAGTACTTATGGGGTAACCGGTATTGTTTACGGAAGATTACTTTAGGAGCGTCAGGGAGTAGTTCAATTTTAAACTTCTGAAGCGGGCAGACCGGGACAGCATCATCATCAAGTGCTAGTACATCATGGTAAGTCATCAAAAGATTAAGCAAGTCTTCTAAGTACTCTGGCTTTTCAAGGATGCTATTCTCAGCGTCTTCCTTTGACATCTTTTCTTCGATGATTTCTCTGTACACTTTCCTTAATTCTGTCTTGGATAGACCTTTGGAGCATGTGGCTACATTGGCTGACACTACTCGCTTGTGTCCACTTATGTCTGGGCTTCTATCAGCTGATTGGCTGATTAGTGGGTAACTATTTCCTAGAGTTATCCCTTTTTTCAAATGGAATTGTAGGTCACTCAAATTTATGTAACTGAGCACAATTCGATTATTCCTAACGGGACTGACTGTGTTACCTATATACAGTGGTCCTCTGGAAAGAGCTGGGGTCATGATACACTTCCGCTCCAAGTCAAAATCATCTTGAGTCTCAGGTTTATCCTTTATCTCAGGTCTAACCTTTATGTATCCATATGAGTTGCTTGGCAGTATAGTGTCTTCAATCACCTTCAAATCGATTACAATATCTTCATCGATCATTAAATGTTCATTTTGGTTAGGGTCAGGGTTCGTTGAAGCCTGTAAATTCTTCGATTGAGTCGAACTTTCTTTTTGAGTAGAAGTGTGCTTGTGTTTTGGCTTGGCTCCTCCATGCGCAGAACTGTGAGGTGGAGGGGAGGCTAGGATCTCTTCCTTTTCTGGCTCCGTTCTCCTTGTTTCTCGATTCAGTTGGGCTTGAGCGGTACCGTACGATGCAGAACTTCTTTTATTTCCCTGAGGCGCGGAGGGCCTGCTTGGGGGTATTACTGACAAAGTTGCTTCTTCTTCCTGTGGGAAATAACCGTTCATGACGCGGTGGGGATTGACTGACAGGTTTTTCTTCCTTTGTAATGGAAGGGGACCGTGCGCAACATGTGCTGGGTCGACTGACAGGGTTGTCCGCCTTTCCTGTGGAAAAGATTGGTTCGCAACTGCTTGTTCAGTTTGGTTTAAATGTTTTAAAGTTCGATCAGAATCCCTAAAATATTTAGAATACCTATTATTAATTTTCTCCCCCTTGGCCACTAATGGCTTGGGTGGATCTTCTCTGGGCAGAGGGGAGTCCTTTATTTCTCTAAGGCTCTCATCTGTGTGTTCTCGGACTAAATATATACCATATTTGGCGAAGACCGGTATGTCTATCTCTTTACCTTCGTGGACAGACATCTTTGAAGAAAACATATTCAAAGTGATGGGTAAATTAGATAAAATGTTGTTTCCCAACAGCATGGACCAACTGGGTTCTCCCTGCACCTCGCTTACTTGGAAGGTGGTGAGGTAATATTCTTTGTGCATTCGGAGGTACAGCTGCACTTCTCCTTTTAATTTAGTTGGGTTGTTATCGACCCCTTGTACCACCAGGTCTGTTTTTCGGAGCGGTACTTTGAAGTTACCTTCTTTCTCTAACTCTTTTAGACGCTTGGGTGTGACGAGGGATATACTGCTCCCCGAGTCTAATAAAACACATGCTTTAGCCTCCTTACTGCCTATTGAGGGAGTAAGATGGACGTTAGTATAGAAATGGTGTTCCCAGTTTGTAAGGTTTTTCAATACTTTTCTGAAAAAATGTTTGGGCAACTTTTTTATCTTTTTCTTCATTTAATCCCCACTTATCATATCCTTTCTTATTTTTTCTTCTTACTGTTTTCCAGCCTTCGCCCCCGTCCGAAAATTTCCTCTGTCTGTACTTTCTTCGGAGAGGGAGAGGAAGGGCTCTCTATCTAAAGACTTATCTTCCTCTTCTTCTTCTTCACTACACTCAGAGTCTCTTCGTTGGCCTTCGGCCACATAAACTCTAGTACTCTTTTTCTCACCGGAGGGCTTGTATCCTTCTTTCTTCTTCGTGAAGGTCCTGGGCCCTCGCCTATCTGTACCAAATCGTTCGGGTTTCGGGGCCTTTCTGCCGTTTTCCATATCGACTTTGCTGTTTGTATGGAATGAACATTTGGTTCTCTCCGGGAGAGGGTCTCCATGGTGGGGCATCCCTGCACTTGGGTTGCGAGCCCCGTCTGTGATAACCTTGACATATCCGGCAGTACGGCAATTCCCAGCGACAGAATCTCGACGAGTGACCGATTCCCTCGCATGAAAAACAAATATGATTTTCTCTCAAATCTTGTTCAGTCACTCCTCTAAATATTCCTCTGTTTTTTCGTGGAGTCTGCTCTGTTCTTGTCTCATCTGTCTTCCTCCGGAAAACATTAGTTGTTCTCATCTCTTCTCGTCTCTTATCCCCATATCTTGGTTTGTGGACAGGCTCTTTATTTTTTCTGTAAGAGTTGTTGTACTCTGGTTTCTGCCTATCTTCCCTTTCATCTCGGGCCATAAACACTTTTGTGGTGCGGAGTTCCGGTTGTCTCTTGTTATCCATTCTCAATAAAGCACCTTTCGAAATTAGATATAATTTGTCTAACAATTCAGCTAAACTTATTTCCATATCGATGGCTTGCAATATTTTGTCTTTTAATCTCTCACCATCCCTGCGTTCTGACAGGTTCTGCATGATTTTACCAATGATCATTACCTTTATATGTTTAGAATTAAACATTGCCTCCTTATCGAGGTCATACATCCTACTCTGATATTTTCTAAGCCTACTCTTTAATCCTACTATGAAATCTGTAAAAAGTTGTTCTTTCCCTCTTTTATATTCTACAAAGTCCACCCAGATCTCGAAAACATTTCTTCTATCTTCCGGTTGAAGGTAGGACTTCAACTGTGCCAAAAAATCTTCTAAGTTTTTAAACCGAGAGAAAACGGGATCATGGAGCAAATAATGCCTAGCTTCACTATCTAAATTCGATGTAATGGATGATCTGGCAAAAGTAATCTTTTGTTCTTCTGTTAGAGCGCCTAAAGCACTGAGTTTTTCCTTTAATGAAACAACATACTCCTCATACTGGATGCCAGTCCAGAGTCTGGTCTTTAAACTTTTACCATGGAGTTTCAAAGCTTCTGGCACCTCAGGCAGGGCAGGTGTAAAAAGATTTGCTTGGTAGACTGGGACTCCTGGTGTTTGAGGCATATAGGGATATCCATTCCACATTCCGGGATAAGAATACGACTGGTTAGGCATAGGGGTGTACCCTTGGGGGAATACCGCTGTACTGAAAACCACTATGCTGAAAAGATGGAGGGGGGGCACCCTGTGGGTGGCCACTATGATATGTGTTGTTCCCCGGTGTCCCTCCTTGAGGTTGTATCTGTGGCTGAGCAGCCATGCTGTGCCCTGTTGTCCCTCCTAGGGGTTGGTGCGGTGGCTGTGCAGCCATGCTGTACCCTGTTGTCCCGCCTAGGGGTCGGTGCGGTGGCTGTGCAGCCTGGTTGTACCCTGCAGGTGGGAGAGCTGGTCTCCTGACCTGATCGGGATTCAATAATGGGTCTTCTAGCCCTTGTAGAGCACCTACGGTTATTTCTTTACCTTCCCATTTATTCCCATGGGGTTTCGGTGTCTGAGGGTCTGTGGCACCCCAGTTTATTCGGCTCTTTTTCGGTACGGCGCCCTGTGCGGTGCTGGGCATCAATTGTGAATCCAGTGTGCTGTCCACTATGGCGGTTTTCAAATAATAGGGGGGATGGTCCTCTCTCCTTGGAGGTACTACTTCTCCAATACCGTGGGGGTTTTGCCTCAGAAGAGTGTGATCAGGATTTTGGCCAATATTCGGATCTGGAACTGGTGCTGGAGGGGTCCCTTGCACATCGCTACCCCCCCCTGGACCTTCATGTCCTTGTCCTTGGGCGCTATCTCCTTCATTCACCTCGAGATTTTCATTATCTCTCTCTAACTCCTCATTTGCATTTCCATTCTCCCTTTGGTCTAGATTTAGTCCATCTGCCATCCTTACTACTTAAAATTAAACACGAAAGTGGAACGAAATATCTTTAACGCGGTCACTAAAAACATGCAACGCGGCCGTAATACACGATATTAGCACTATTAAGTTTTACCGTAACACCGTTAATTATATAATAATATATAAATATAATATAATATATATGATATATATATATATATATATAAATATTATACGCAAAATTACCTAAAAGGTAAATCACTTATTAAAAAATTTGCACAAAATGTAGGGTTTCCTGCAAGTTTGTGAAAAAATTGCCGAAGTTTTTTCCTTATCGACCGTGGTTATTTGCTACTACTTTTGACTTCTCCTCGATGAATTTACTCTATATATCATCAGGGATGAATGTTGAATCGAATTCATTCAAAAAAAAACTATCTGAAAATTCAGCTTGCCTGTATATATATATATATCTCCAAAAATAGTCTGGGGGTCCTAGGACCTTGGAGTGGACCTTCGCCTGGTCCTGCTGGTTCTAAAAATATATATATATATATTGGTGGAGGAGTTTATTTCCGCCGATATATATTATATATATATATATATGATTATATATATATATATATATATATATATTTTTTTTTTTTGATAATTTTTACCAAAGTATATAATGGTTTCCATTTAACAATTTTTATTGTAAATGCCATGTGAGTAAAACTCGATATCTCTTAAAATTAAAATTCCAATAGGAATTTGCATCATCAAAAAAAAAAAAAAAGGTTTTATCAAATTTGTTTTGTGGCTTCAAGAGACGCCATTTTGTATATAAGTCTAGCGGAGTAGAGAGGGAAGTTAAGGATTGTGAGCGGTGATTGTGTTTGGATCACAAAGACGCGTGTGTGTTTGTGCCTTGCTTCAAATGCTTCGATGGAGCACTTCAGAGTGCAAATTCTTTCTCTTTCTTTTCTGTAACTTCTCTTCCTTCCTTGAATAGTATAATGTTTATATATGCTTCTCGCACACACACACAATCATATATATATATATATATATATATATATATATATATATATATATATATATAATGTAGAAGGGATAGAAAGAGGATTATAGTTAAGAATTTATAAAGAGAGAGGAATTTGAGTGTAGATTTTATCAAAAATTTCTTTAATTAGATTATCACCATCCACTATTTTTCCAATATGAAGCTTTGTTTACTAATATCACCCCACCATCAAATTTTCCCTTAAAATTACAAATTACTAGACCTATCAATATTATTTATTATGTAAATTTTTACCTTAAAATTAGCGTAGCATACACTGTAGGGCAAATTTACGATAATAATAATGAATAATAATATAATAATTAATAATTAATAATAATTAATAACAAAAAAATATTTTTTTTTTCTTTGTTTATAAATACGACTGGCCAGTCTCGCGAAACGTTCCGGAACATATTTTTTATTAAAAAACAAATATATTTTCATGTACATTTTAATATATAATATATTATAATATATATATATATGATATATATATATATATTATAATATATATATATTATATATATTTATATATATTAATTTTAATCGAATGAGCCTCTAGTGAGGGTCATTTGATATAAGAATTAGGTCTTCATGTGTGAAAGTATTCTTACTATTATCCTGCCCTCCTCCTTGGAGGGTGTTATGGGGACACTGAGAGAGGTTTTGCTGCACTGTCTATGTATCATTTGCCTGCAATTTTCTGACTTCTTGAGAAGATCCGTCGGATCCTGACAATGTGCCGTCAGTTGTCACAAATTTCTTCTTCTTGAGAAATAAGTGAACTATCAAGGAGTTGGAGTAACACTCAGTATCAATATCCAATTTATTTTGTGCGTTTCCGCAGAGATTCAAATCGACAGTTAAAAAAAACCTAGGAAATTTAATAAGGAAAAATTAGGAATAATATTACACATAAACAATTTACGCTGTAATAAAAACACTTCGATTAAGATATTAAATATACATTTCATAATTTGGTTGCATGTATTGATTTTTGTTTACATGCTTTAGATTACATTCATAGAACATTTAAATAACCTTCTATTTAGATAATTTTCTCAGATAGTTAATATTTTTATCAGCATAAATACCACAATATTTATTTATTAATAAAATTACAAAACCTAGAGATTTATTACCTCCTCAGCTTTTTGTCCCACGAGGTTAGATATTAAATGAGAGAGCTCTGCCCTCGAGCTTGTTTCCAACCAGAATATTTCATCATATATAAATGAGTAATAATTTGACTGTGAGAAATAAAATGTTCGCGCTTTTATAGAATTATATAATAGTATGATATATAATATATTATATATATATATATATATACATAATATATTATATTATTACAGTATATTGATTACGGCAATTATCGAAATATATATATACAAGAAGGCATGCGTGTATATATAGTATAAATATTTTGTACACATATATATATATTAGGTATGGTATTAAATATATATATACATAAAATATGGTATTATATATAATATATATTATTAAAACTCTGCAAAGGAATTTACTAGGTCTTTTTTTCCTTATTTTCTGATAAAACAGATTATCTTTATATACTAAAGCGATAGGAGGGGATATATATATATATATTATATATATATAATATATATATATGATATATATATTATGCGTAAACTACCCAATCAGAAAAATCACTTCCACTTCACTCGTCAACGTTCACAACTGGTTGCTTTTATAGCGTCAGAAAGACTAAATTTCCTTTCGGGAAGGAGAAGGCAAGAGCCAAGGTGGGTGGAAGTAATGCGTACAAAGCGAGACATGTAAATTTGCGTTCGTTTGGATATCGAACTGAGGTACTGAGACGTGACAATATCTTAGTTTCAACGGACGTTTTTGATCGTTTTCAAGAGTAAGAAATCCGTTTGATT
>JABUQX010045200.1:7500-20000 GCA_015478945.1 Trachelipus rathkii | reverse complement strand
TGAAAGATTTATATGACCATTTTTATGGGTCCCTTATAATTAAAAGTATTAAAAGTTATAGACTTGGGGTCTAGGAGGTTTTAACCTCACTTTTTTCTAGTAATTATTACCAGACCTTGACAAAACTTCCCTTAAATACTAACTTTTAAAGAAAAAAACCCATCGTGAAAAGTAAACCTAAAAAAAACCCTAAACGTTGTTTAAAACTCTAATTTTGTTGTCTGCAAAAGTTTAGACTTTGGACTTGTATAAATTTTACATAAGGCTTAAAAAGCTACATTCCCAGCCGTGAAAAACATATCTTATCAGAAGGTTTATTAACTAAGCATTCATTCAAACCTTTTATCATAGATAAATTTTAACTTTATGTAGAATATAAGATAAGAAAAAAACCCTTAAAAAACCATTGAAAATATTTTAATAAAAGTTTTTATATCTTAGTTTTTTTTTGTTGAAAAGATCTGTCTAATCCGACAAAAAGGTTTGCTGTAAATTTTGACCATTTGACCATACCCACATAATGGGGGAGGGAGGGGGAACCTGATCCTCAATAAACAGCATATTTTGACCCTCACATTGTTTCTTGAAATACACTTTTCCTTTTACGTGTTTAGTAGTAAAATTATTCCATCCCCAAAAAGTTTTCGAAATGTGCACACACGCCCATATATATATATATATATTATATATATATATATAATATTATGTATATACTATAATTTATATATATATATATATATTTATATATATATATATATATATATATAAAAAAATTTTAAATTTATATTAATATATTATTATTATAGATTATATATTATTTAGATTAATATATGTAAGTATATATATATATATTATATATATATAACTATATATATATATAATATATATATAATAATATATATATATATATTATATAATAATATATATATATTATATAATATATATATATATATATTATATTATATATATATATTATTATAATATATGATATATAATATACGAAAAGTTCCAGTTTTGTTCAGGATCTAATTTTTGGAGAATGCTGATCGAGTACTAAGTAGTCGGCCGTGCCAAAGTCGTAGTATGGTGAAGTCGCAGTGGACAGGTCTGATCAAGTGCAACTTCAGTCACAAGCATATTCTTCCAGCACGAAAGCAATATATGCTTTTATAGAGTGTGTTTTTATTTGTATTTATTTTTTTAATTAATATTATGCATTTTAATTATATTAAATATGTGTGAATTACAAGATTAAAATTAATAGAAACATAAGTCAATATAACGAATTAAATTCTAACTATCATTTTCTTTTTGTAGTGCAATAGACTTTAAGTACCTGAAGTTCAAGATTGAAAATAATATGCACTAGCATTGTAAGTCAATCTAACAATTAACAGTTAATTTAATCAGTAATCAACCAGGACAGCAGAGTGCCTTGTAAGTCGACTAAGATAGTCTTACACGTCTCAAAGTCCAGGTTAGGATGAATTTTGTCTGGTGGTGTTAAGTTTTATCTTTATGCTATTTTTTATTTCCTTCCCTAATAATAATATATAATTATAGATGTATATGTGTCCTATATTTATATACTATATATATTAATAATAATATATTATATATTATATAAATATATATTATTATATATTATATTATAATATATATATATAATTTATATATTATATATATTATAATATAATTAGGGGAATCTGAACCAGAATACGTAAAAGGTGCAATAGTCGGCTACCCTATTAATGTGACTAGAGGTGGAGGAGGAATGATATCTGACCAAACACATCGCCGACATGTGTTGAAGGACCAGATAGTGAATGTGTGTGGGGTTTGATGGTACATGAAGGAATAGGTATTTTGGTGAGGTCATTAGTAGAAGGGTGGATAAGGGCGTAGATGCGACGAAAGTTGAAGATGGTTAAATTCGGAGGTTGTGAAATTAACCTGGTGAGGTGATCCAAGAAGGAGCCGAGATGGTGATATGATTGGATTTGGAAGTTGGTGCGCAACAAAGCGTGTTTATTTAATCGAGAGATGTGGAGGAGAGTCAGGTAATAGTACCTCTTTATATAAGGGTACAGGAAGATAAGGGTAACTGTAGGAGGTTAGTGGAATGGTTTATTCAAGTGGTAGTGCGTAGCATATAGACTAGTATTTTGGGTCGAAAGAATGCGTCGAGTGAATGAAGGAATTGGTGAAGAATAGGGTGCGTTTAGAAGTGGTAGAGGATTGTGGATAAAATCTTTACATGAAAACAAATGATTGAGAAAATGAGGAGAAGAAGAATAAACTTGTATTTAGTTTTTTTTGGATGGTGCAATATTCGTATGATAGTGATTAAAGGAAGCTCTATGGAGGTTTATTGATATATGCGTGTTGGTGTTAAGTTTGAATGGAATCAAAAGTATGACGATATGGAAGCGTGTGTAAGATAAATGAAGTTGAATGTAATTGTTTTAATATTAATTAGGGTGGAGTGAGGCAGGGGATGTGGCTATGTCTATTGGTTACTGCAATTGTATATGGATGATGGCTTATGAACAGAATGTAGAGTGGGGGTGGCAGGGATGGTGTAGAAGATGTAGATGAAAGAGAGTGGAGGTGTCCTATACCTATTATAGTGCCAGAATGATTTTGTTTTGCGTAGAAATCTGACCGAGTTGAGAGGATTGTTGAGAGATTTGGCAGCGTGTGGTGTAAAAGGAGCTTGTTTGAAGGAAAAACCGTAAGATAAGGTAAGGTTATGGTTTGAGTGAGAACAGTCTGCGGTGTGAAGTTATGTTAGATGTGATGCAGCTGGAATAAGTGTCTGAGTTAAAATATTTATGTATATGTTGGATGAAAAGGGCCGGGTGATGCAGAGTGGTAGTAAGGAAGGTTGTGAAGGCAGGTAATTTGGCTTGGTGTATATTATGTTGGTGGATATAAGAACTAAAGTCCTGAGTGCGTTAGGTCCTTCTACATGAGGGTATGTTTTTTATAATAATGATAATGTTGAAAATTTAATATACAAACCAATAAATTTTCATAAGAACCGTAATTAATGTCTCATAGTCCAAAGAAGGCTAAAGTAACGGAGTAGCTGGCATATTCGGTTTACTTTTCCTTTTAAAGAACGGAATAAACGATATACAGGAAACTACTTTTTCCGTGGTACGATGCATACGATAACGGATAGATACTTTTTGAGTAACAATTCTGACCTCCGTAATATAGTATTATATATATTATATTATATATTATATTATATATATATATATTATATATATAATATATATATTATATATAATATGATATATTATATATTATTATATATATATTAAGTATAAATATTTATATATATATATATATATATATATTACCGTAAATATAGCGGGAAACGGGTATCATGGGGTATAACGGGTAATTTTTTTTATATATAAGTTTTTTAATAATTGAAGTGATTAGGAACTTCAATTGAGTTTTTTTTGTTGGAAAAATATTATATGTTAATAAGTGTTATTTAATTCAATAGAGATTACAAATATAACTGAAAAAAGTTCCGCCCTTTTTTCAGAAAATAATTTTTCAGAAACTCCAAAAATAAACTAAGGTCTGTATCTCGGCCAATTTTCAGTTTGGATTAAAATCTGACTATTACCATATACAAAAGTGTAAAAGTAAGAGTTTTGATGTAAATAATTGCACATATTCTTTTAGTTCGTAAAATATTAATGGTGATTGGTTTTGGGTTAAAATGGGTATCATGGGGTATAATGAGTAATTTTATAATATAAAGTATTGCTTTAAATAATTTAAGTGTTAAGAAACTTCAAATGAAGTTTTTGTTTTAGAAAATAATATTATATTGCAATTTTGTATTTAATTTAATATTTAATTGATTAATAAATTTATAAAAATTTCCTCTAAAAAACGATGTAAATATTTCTTATTACCCGTACTATTATTATTATTTTATTCTGCATTATTAGGTATTCTATTATTTTTTTTGTATCATACTTTACTGGTAAGGTATTTAATTTTTATTCTAGCTTAAGGTACGAGGTATTATTACTGTAAATACTCGGTACGGTACGTTCAATTGTGTGTTTTCGTATATTCATTATGATTATTATGATTACCTACCTATCCAGTATTTTATATTTATTATTTTTATACTGGAAAAAAAAATTTCCTATTCCGTTTTCCGGCTTTTGTCCTTCGCGGACTTGAAAGTGGTAATTCCGGATGTTCCTTTATACCGAAATTATTTTTTTAGCATCTTTAACAGTTTTCATATAATATTGAAATATTAATCTAATAATAGCTTGTAAAACAATTGTTACATTATCAGATAACTTCACTTACTTATTTTTATTCAATAGGCAAATTCTCGTTTTCCGCATTTCAATTATTTGAATTCTCATGTTTCAAAAATTTAACTATAAAATATTTTTTGCATTACTTCTTTCTTCTATTTTTATGCTTAACTTTATGAAGTTTTAAATTGAAAAAAAAAAACATTTGAATTATTATTATATTTATTTGGTTTTAGATAAAAAAATTAAACTTAAAAAAATTTCATATTTTGGAAAAAGATGGATTGAAGTTTTTAAAATACTAAATAAACTTTAACATGTTATTTTCGCCCAAATAGTTTTATAATATGTTATTATTATTTTTCTTACAATATTTAGTTAATTCTTGTCAATTCTATGTCCCATTAATTACAAGTGCCCATTTTACCCTACCTGATTATTACTTTACAGCCATGACTTTTGTTTTTGAATAATTTTTTTTTTCAAAAATTTCCTATGCATATTTTTCTTTACATTTTTTATATTTCCATTATCCTATAACTTAGTCGAAGCTTAAATTTGAAAATAAATGTTTACACAATGGGTTCTAGACTTGCAATTTCACATGATTTTTGGCACGTCAAGTAATAAAATCTTCAAAAAATTACCATTAGCACCAGTTTACTCTTAGTATTCTAGTATCAACACTCCATGTACTATAATAGATATATATAATATATATACTATATACTAACTATATATATATAGATATGATATTATATATAATATATAATATATCTAATATATATATATATATATATATATATAAGTAATATCTATAAAGAGCAATCCGATTTTCATGAAACTTATTATGTAAGGTTAAAATATGCTATGAAAAGGAGAAAAAGAAGAGAAGAAAAGAAGAAGAAGAAGAAGTAAGAAGAAGATAGAATGAAGAAGAAGAAGAAGAAAAATCAGGTTTATATAACGCTGATAAAAAAAGTTATGAAGACGAAGGATGGCAATTTTTAACATTTGTGTATGGAGGAAATTAACAAAAATCGTGACAGATTTTCATGAAACTTAACTGAAATGTTTGAAATGGGTCGCAATGAAAGAAAAACGTAAAAACAGCCTCGAGAAATGACCCTGAAAAAAGTTATAGCGTCTCATAATGTGATATTTATAACATATAAAATTAAATTTTACTTTTTTTTGCAGTTTTATAGCTGCTAAATGCTTATTTTTGTATTATTTATCCAGCACTCACGGGTCAGGAGTATGAGGGCGGAGCCCCTCTTTGATAAATGTTCTTGTGCCATGCATTGTCAGATTTCAACATTATAACACATGCACACACACACACACACACACACACACACACCACACACACACACACACACACACACACAACACAGATAAATACTATATAAAATATAATATATATATATATAAATAATTAATAAATATATATTACTTATTATATATATATATATATTATATACTATATATATGCACTAACCACATCAATCTAATTACTACCCATATGAAAATTAAATTTAAATTAAAAAGGAATTGGACTTTTCGACGTTAATATGTCCTCATCAAATTGTTTTTAAAAATATGAATAAAACTTAAAAGTTAAAAAAAAAAGAAAGTAAAACTTCACAAATTAAAACAAGTCTAACACCTACTACATCTCTATTCCAGTTTTACGATATAAAACTTTAAAGAAAGTTTAAATAAAATTAAAGATATATGTGGTAGAATTCACAAGCGCCTCCCCACTTATCTTTGAGGGATGAACCTAGTAAATAATCTCGATTTGCCATTTTCTAATTGTGTTTCTGAGATTGAATTCCATATAAAAGGGAGGCAAAGTTGTAATATGATATTTTTCATGCTTCTGTAAGAAGAAAGAAAGAGCAGAGTAAGACGCTGTCTTTGTCGGTATTTTTTTATTTTTATTTTTATTGTTAGGTTGATAATGTGCTAACCTAAAGAGGTCTTATAGTTGCTCAAATTATGCTTATTGGTGTTATGTATTTCATATTGATATGAGATGTTAACCCACGTTGAGGAAATTTGTTTGATGGGAGCTGGAAGAGGTACGTGTTTTGGGTGGTAGAAGGGGTAGAGAATCAGATATGGGGTGGGGGTAGAGCAGGAGGTTTAGGTAGAGAAAAAGAATGTAGGGCTGTACTTCGAGGATGGGTTGTTTTGGTGGTAGGAACCATATTTTGTTTCCTCGTGTGACTGTTACTTAAGATTGGGAGGGGGCTGTAAAGGAAAGTGGGAATAGGCGTTGTTTATGGTTGTTGAGCTGGTTGTTGGGGTTGATGTTGTTTAATCTGACTGCGTAATTTCATTGAGAGGGGTTGTGGGGGCGTTTATAATGAGGTGGTTGATAGTTTGGATCAGGTTGTCTATAATCGGGGGGTGTTGGAGGTGATGTATCTTGAGCTGATGGGTTGGCGATTTGTGGGAATATATTGGGAAGGGTGTGAGTAAATTGCGGTTTTATTGTTTCCTTCGAAGGTGGAGATAGAAGATGTGGTGGGGGAATATGTCTAAGCTAATAGAAAGGTTGGGTATACGGGAGTGAGATGTTGGTCGTATTGGAGATATGGGAAAGAGAGTTGTTTTAGGCAGTGTTCTGGAATGTGTAGTGTGTGTATGATTATGAGAAATGATGATTCTAGGGGAATAGTGGGGTTGAGGTGGTGGGATATGAGAGGGCGGAGTTGATGGTTAGAGAGGTATAGGTGTTGGTTGGGGAGGTGAAGGAGGCGAATGAGTAGGAGGAAGTAAAGTGGTATGAGAAGGAGAGGTTGGTGGTTGAGGATAAGGGGGAATGGGTGGGGGATAAATTAGGATGGCTTGACGTGGTGGTTCGTGTTGTGTGAAGGGTATTGTAGGTATTGTATGAAGAAGGAGGTTGTGGTTGAATGTGTTTTTGATTTGAGTTGGTTGGTTATGGAGGTACTGAGGATGAGGTGCAGTGGGTGATTTTAACATTGTCTGTGTTTACTATAAATTCTTTTGAGGTATCTAGGCATTGAAGGAGGAGTTTGTTGAAAGGAATGAGGCGTTTCACTAGAAAGGGGCTTGTCCATTTCGGAAATAATTTTGGAGATTGATGAGGTTTCTTTGTGTCTAATATATATACTTTGTTGCCGATGTGTATGCCTTTTGTAAAAGACAAATTGGACTTCGCCATCCTCGAGCGCGATGACGTCTTTATATGAGAGTAGAAGTTGTAGTAATTGATCAAATAATTTTGAGTCATGTAAAAGATCGTCCTTTTTAGAAGCATCTTTAATAGAGGAAGCGAGGATATCTTTATAGTCAAAAACGAGCTCTGTTGTGGAGAGACCTTGACTAGAGGTAGCAAGGTGTGTATGAATGGTCTTTATTGGATCATCTAGAACTATAATGGGGTTTGCAGTAAAAATGAGGGTGTTCTTTTGTAATGTTTGGGGGGAATTGCTTAAATTAATGATGTCTATTAATATTTGGCCTTGATTGCATGTGCTGTGGATACTGCCGGCGTAAAGATAGTTATATATGTGAGTATTATTAGTTGACAAAACTAAGTTTTCTGAAGGGGTTGTGTGAGCTGAAGTGAGAGCATTGAGAGAAAGTGTTGTTTTAGAGTGTGGTTGAATTTTCGTAGTAGAGGTGGTATATAGATTGTATGTTATATCCGAGTCTATAAGAAAGTTGTGAGAGAGTGAACTCTCATCTGAGTATAAAGGTGGAATGGGGTGTTTAGTCTAAGAGAGAAACTCTGGGAGAGGGATAGAAGGTTTTACGGAAGCTTTGTTTTGTGAAATGAGTGAGTCGGAAATTATATCTTTGTCATTATGAAAGGTGAGATGAGAGGTATTCTGTTGTGGTTGAGGTGATGAAAGTGTGAGAGATGAGAGATTTTTGTGTGAGGAATGTGAATGAGCAGGATGAAATAGTAATGGGTGAAAGGTAGGTGTATTATTTATGTCAACGACCAACATAAAATTTTTGAGATCGAGAGAAATGGGAGCATTACTAAAGATGTTTGTACCTTGAAATAACCGGGTGAATCGTGGACTGCCATAAAAGTCATTATGAACTGTGTGATTTTGCAATGTATATTTTTAAATCGATTAAGCCTAGTTGAGAAAAGATGGAGCCTGTAATCAATTTAGGTTGAATGTTACATTTGTGTAGTGATATGTGGGTGTTGAGTGTATTTTGGAGGTTGTGAAAGATTGAGAGTTTACATAAAGAACCACTTTATCCGGTGTCTAAGAGAAATAATTTGTGTTGTAAATTGCCATTGTTGATAGTTACTGGAGCTTTCAGTAAATACGTTGGACCCGCTGTGTTGCTCGGTTTAGGTGCTCTGGGAGATCGGGTGATAAGGCAGGTAGAGGTTGTGTTAAATGTGATGGAAGAGGGACTGATTCTGATCGTTACGTGTCTGAGTTTCTTGTGTTTTCACTAATGTATCCGCAAAATGTTAAGTATGGTGAGGTGAGGATGTGTGTGAGGAGAGAGAATCGTTATGTAATTATTGTGAGGGTATATGAATATTTGTGTTATAAGTGTGAGTAGAATAATTAATATTAACATAGTTAAAATTATCATTCAACCTTCTTAATTAACTATTTGATTTTCGATATTTATAATTAAGGGTCTTTTGATTTAAGAAAAAACTCCCCCGGACCCGCGAGCTGCGAGACGGGGCCTCGCTCTGCGGGGGCGGGGGATGGATATAAGGGGGGGGGCCGAAGGCCCACCCCGGATCAAAATAAAATCTAATAAAAATATCAAATTATCAATTTATTATGTCAGGTGTTTCTAAAACTTCCGTATACTATCATGCAAATTAAACTGAAACATAAATAAGCTAAGCACGGACTAAGCTACTACATTGTTTTATAAGATATAGGTGTGAAGCCACAAAAATATAGTGGTCAAGTTTCTTTTTAATTTTGTTTACAGATTGAATTAAATACATTTGAAAATCCAGTATTTACTAATGTATTCCTCAAATCTCTGAAATTTACGATTTTTTATTGATTTCGTTTCTGGAGTACATCTTATAATACGCCATATATATAGTCTATATTAGATACTATATATATATATTATATAATATTATATATATATATATATATATAATATATATATAATATATATAGTATATATTATTAAATAATATTATATATATTTATATAATATA
Organism: Trachelipus rathkii; assembly: GCA_015478945.1. NCBI lineage: Eukaryota > Metazoa > Arthropoda > Malacostraca > Isopoda > Trachelipodidae > Trachelipus > Trachelipus rathkii. The sequence continues at coordinate 10,487 of JABUQX010045200.1, read as the reverse complement.
TATATATATATATCTATATTATATATATATATATAATATATTATATATATAATATACTATATTATAAATATAATATATATATATATATAGATATAATATATATATATTTATATATATATTATATATATAATTATATTATATATTATATATATATATATAATTATATAATTATATTATATCTATATATATATATATTTTATATCTATAATATATATAATAATGTATATAATATATATATATATATGATATAATTAGTATATGAATATATATATATTATTATATGTATATTATATATATATTATATGATATATATATATATATATATAAATCTAATATATATAAATATATATAATAGGTCTTTGGAATTTTTATTTAATTTTTATCAAATAAACGATTGACGAAGTATAATTGGAGGACGTCTGGAAAATTTTTTAATTAGTTTAAGCCTTTTCTATATTTATTTTATGTTAAGGTAGGTGAGGTTGTTTTTGCTATATAGAAATTCGAAGAATGTAATATTAATAGATCACTTAAGCAGAAAGTGGTTCTAAGATCGGTCATTTGGTAAAAAAAACAAAGAATTGGTGTATGAGCTATGAGTAACTAAGGTCATATATATATATATATAGTATAATATATATTATATATATGTATATATAGGTGGGATATATATATATATATTATATATATATTATATATATATTAATAATATAGATATATATATAATAATATACTATATATATTATATATAATATATATATATAATACTATATATATTATAAATAATATATAAATATATTATATTATAATATATATATAATATATATTATATATGGTAAATATTCAATCTTCGTCTCAGCTTGATATTCGATAATATGAACTATGACTCCGATATATCGAGTATTGGTATATCGATATAATCGATTAATATATATATATATATATGTTATATATATAATATATATTATATATAATATATAATAATTATATATATATATATATTTATATATATATATATATAATATATATTAATCTGTGACAATAAACTTTATCCTAACCTATACTTAATAGCCCAAGTAGCCGCTAACTAATGGATTATGTAGCCTCAAGTAGCCTAACCCTAATGGATTAATGTAAGCCCAATGCTACCTAATGGATATGGAAGCCCCAAGTACTTACCGTAACTAATGGATATGAAAGCCCCAAGCCTACCTAATAAATATGAAAGGCCCCAACATATTTATGACACAGATTACTATATCTATATAAATATCCATTATATATAATATAATAATATTATATTATATATATATATATTAAAATAAAATTATATAGCTGTAATAAAACTTACTAAACTTTCACGTATAATAGTAGTGATTTACTTGCCATAGTTACTTTGAATCTTTCGTCATTAGAATATAAAAAAATTTGTAACTATTTTTCCTAAAAATTTTGGCATATATTTTCTACCTGAGATCCAATTCTGTTTGTGTCTTGTTAAATGCAATGAAAAATACCTGTAGGAAGGCTATGTAAGTCTTTCTCATTATAAATATGGTATAATGCAATAAATTAATATTTAAAAGTCACTTAATAACTGTTTAAATGTTTGCGAAAACTAGGTGAAATAGATCCTATAAATTCATAGTGTGAATGGAACACTCATGTTAAATAATAGATCCTAAATTCATATTTAAAATTGGAGTAAATAAATCTTTAAATTTAAGTTTGCACAGCATTAGTCAATAACTTATTCCATGAGGCTAATAACCCAAAATGGTCGTTTCTTTGTTTATCAAAATGAATATTTAATGGTTTATCGATTAGAGATTAACCAGATATAAATATATGATACCATCATTGGACTGAAAATTTGGCGCTCAGACGAAAGATTGAATTAGGCCTAACTATATATAATTATATATATAATATATAATATAAATATATAAATTATATATGATATATATATAGTGATACAGGGCACAACTGGCAGCCAAACTGAAAGACGGATGTTGCAAATGTTGCAAAGCAAAATTTGCAACATCCGGGTTTTCAAGCTTGATGTGTCAAGGTTATGGTTTCTAAGGTTGGCTAGACCGTTTTTAAGGCTAAGAAGATTTAGGAGGTTTTAACCTGAATCAGACTAAGGCTGTATCAACCAAAGGAGGCCGTTTTTGGTCTGGAAGGTTTTAAATTGATAGGGCGATCATTTTTGATGATTCAATCGATTTATCGTAATCATTTAAATTGACGTTTAAATCGTCATTCTACGTGCTCTGGTTGACTTATTACATTGAAAAACATAATCGAAAGAAAATCACCATTATATTATTTAAATTTCATTCCATATAATCGCTGTAGTATGAGTACAGGTTCCTCATTTTTTTCTGCGTATATATATATATATATATATATATTATATATATATATATTATAATATGTTATATATAATTATATCTATATATATAATATAATATATATATATATATATATATATATATATATAATAATATTATATATATATATATATATATATATAATCACCCGGACGCTATCTCAGGGATTGGGGTTTGGGTCATGATACTCCCTGAAATTTGACTCCCATCTGGTGTCAGTGCAACCTCCGGAAAGGGGTGCTGGCCCCTCCAAATAGGGAATCACCGCGAAAAAAAATAAATGGAAAATATTATATATATATATTAATATATATATATTATATATATAATATCATATATAATAATATATATATATATACGTATATATATATATCGTATATAATATAATATATATATATATAGAACTTAATATACACAGTCTCTTACCCCTTTTCCTCCTTAGGAGGTGTGGGGTCCCGAATTGTATAAGCAAATATATATCCTCGCTTCCACTAGCAGGAGGAAGTTGGAGAAAGGATTCAGATTCGGATTCGGGGTCAGAAAAGGAAGGAGTCAGAGAAGAAGTCGGAGCCGGAGCCGCCCCGACGCTGG
>JABUQX010045199.1:0-5000 GCA_015478945.1 Trachelipus rathkii | reverse complement strand
TCCTCATCCGCCCATGTATGGAGTACGCTCTATCTCATATCTGGGGGGGGGGGGGGGGCTCGGTTTCCACCCGGCTTTTGGAACAAGGGTCGAGTCCAACGGCAAAAAGGGCTTATAAACTGTTTCTGTACTTTCCCGGCAGTTCACTTTGTGACCCTCTTCTTTGCGAAGGCGATGTTGGTGCTTTAATCTCCTATCCTATAGGTACCGCAGCGGCAAGTGCTCGAGGGAACTTATCACTCTTGTACCACCACCTTTACGACGCCTTCGTAGCACAATAGGTGCTGTATCTGCGCACGAGTATGTGTTGAGCATTGGTAACTCCAGGCTGAGGTTTGCTGTGGTCTTCCTTCTTTCCCCACCATCCCTCTTGTTTTGGTGGAATTCGTCTTCTCTTTCTTCTGTAATTTCCTACTGAATTTAATTCCCTTCAGTTTAAAGCCTGCGTCTGTGCTCATTATGCGTAATTTGGCGCGCTAGGGTGAACCTTTTGAGAGTAACTACAACCCCCTCTTGAATAAGGGCTCTGCCCGTCGAGTGGTGGTGGACACGTAACTGTAAAAAAAAATCCTTGAAAGGGCAGATATGTGGCAAATGAAACTGAAATCTCATCTATTCCCTCTAGTCCAAAAACATCATTCAGATTATCCCAGAAAATCGTAAATTCTTTTCAACATTACCTCTAGATGGATCATAGTGTCGCAACCACGACAAATTTGACCTTTTTCAAACTTAAAATTTAACCTTAGAGACTTCTGTACTTCTTTACAAACCACACAAATATCTACTCATAAGCTCTCATAAGGAAAAAGATCTAGAAAAATACTAAAAAGCCCCTGGACAGCTATACTGCTCCATCAGAAAATTGGCAAATCGACTTTTCCTTTCACTAATCGTACCCTCCTCATTTCCTTTCCAACAGCAACACAACGTGCTTTCGCACCAGGACCCAGATCAAAGATCACTCAGTTTTCCCACCGTTTCCCTTTCAATGCTTTGTTTCAAGTCACAGCGAGCAAATCAAATTTTGCCCTTTCTAAATATCAATCCATTCAAAAGTCTCTCCTCATCTCCTCAACATTTATTCCTCTGACATTTCATAACAGATACGACTTCATAACATTTCCGCGACAAGGATAGAAGGGCGCCTTTACTGTGTATCACGACTTCTCCGAGGCATGCAAATTAGCAATCCTGGCAAAGATAAGTGGTAGTAGGCAGTCAACCCAACTACCACCGTCCCTTTGTCGCCTTCTACGACACGCATGACATAACGATGGGGGCAATTTTTTCTCCCTACACGTATTTGGATATAAGGGATAGGGAATGTCTGGTAAAGATTGTTGTCCTAGAAGACGGCGTGTGGATATAAAGTATGTGTATATGGATATGTTGTCCTGGAGGATGAGTGTGGATATGAAAAACGCATAACAGAAAGGCGAACCAATAGGCACTGGAATGTCATACACATACCATAAGCAAATTGGGTAATAGTATATATATATATTTATAATATAGTATATATTATATGTATATATATATATATATTATATATTATATATTATAATATATATATATATATTATTTATATATATAATATATATATACCGGATAAAACCGGAATGCCGAATAGTGAAAAAACCGAATACCGAATATTCGGCTAAAAGTATTCGGCCGAATACCGAAAATTCGGCCGAATAATCACTTCGCTATTTATTCGGCCGAATATTTATTTCAAAGTTCGGTCATCCATTTAGGTTGAAATAAAAGAAACTTACACTGGTCCACAAAAGGTGAAATTTTCTTGTTTGGACCTTTTGTAGCTAAAATATATAGTAAAATTCGGAGGTGCTGATTCCATGTATATTCTCGGATTTGCTGTATCACATCCCGTTTTCGCGTGCAATCATGGAATCCCTATTTTTGCAATATTCCCTAGGATGACAAATTTCATGTGCGCACTAGGTAAGGCTTGTATAGACGTTACCTTGCCGCATATATCTACAGTAAGCAGGCAAGCTTTACTGCGGTCTAAACATGTATGAATGGCCAATTGACCTGGGATGATGGTCTATCAAATCCAATCTGAAATACAGTTCGGGATGGTCCGTCCATTGTTCACGCCAGGTTGAACTGAACGGAACTTGGGTATGAGAGTTGGTATTTGCGAGTTTGTCCTGAGCTGTTGGCTTCCAGGTTGGATGAAAAATGACTACTGGACCATTGCACAAGAGAAACATTTTATCGTAACAGAGAAACAGAGCTGCGGAGGCTCTTTCAGTCAGATGGTAACCTTGTGTATTGCAGTGAAGTTGCAGCCCTACTACTCGCTATGGCTCCCAGCATAACGATGCAAGGGAGTGGCGACCTGTTTATTTGACAACCTTCCAAGCGCACTTTAAAGTGTGTTGGTTACACAACGCGCAAACAGGTGGCCCCAAATACGGCGACACCTCCTCCCGTATGCTGCCTTTGCTACACGACAATGACTGTGTTATCGGCGCTGGATGCCTTTTTCAGATATAGCACAGAATTTCTGGGAACAGGAAAGCCGAGACCAGATAACATTATAACTTGAACTGCTGCGTTTTTTTTTCTTCTCTAGGATGTAGAATGAGTAATAAAGTTGCCAACTCTTTAATTCTCCTAAGAAAATTTCCGGATAATCTAGGCGTTAGGGATGAGCAGGGTGAACGCTTCCATCAGATCTAAAAGTTCCATGGGAAGGCACGGGTTACAGGGCGTTGGGTATCAAAATATAATCGCCGACTAATTGTTGGAGGTTTGATGAGGGAATATTTCCCCGACGCCTATGCACAGCAGTGTCTACGCTAGGAAGAGAAAGTCTAACCTGTCGTAGTATGTTTACATTAACTAAACCCATTCCTTTTATTACATTCATTGTTGTCCCATATTACTTTTTATTCATAGTTGTATTATATGTTTAACATATATCTATCAAAGACATGTTTCTTTCCCTTCAATAATATCCATATATATAAATATATATATATATATATATAATATAATATATATATATATATATATATATATATATAATATTTATATGATATAATATATATATATATATAGTATATATATATATATTTATATATATATATAATTATATATATAATTATATATATATATACTATATATATATATATTATATAATATATATATATATATATATATATATTAATATAGTATATATATATCCAATAATTGTGAATAGACCCTCTTGAAAAAGGTAATATAATAAAATTTTACAAATCTGTGTTACACCCAATATCTTCTCACAAATGCAATGTGATATGCAAAAACCGATTAACATTTTTGGAATCAGCACATCAATAGTCAATTGCGAAACCTCGTCCAAGAAATTTCACGTTTACCAGTGTTATATACGAAGTTAATAAAACAAAAGCAATAAAAACTTATTTCTTACCTATACCAACCTATTTTCACATATATAAAATAATTAAATGAAAAATTAATGAAAAGTTTCAGTAATTAAAGAGTATTAAAACTAAACTTCATTTGAATAAGCTCTAAGGTTAAAATAACAGAACATTAGCAGTTCTCAATTTTCAGGGGATGAACCTATTTCTTTTGTGGGCTTCATTAAATTATTTTCCTCCCTGTTTCTAAATATTCCTTTTGCACTTTTCCGACTGTGACGGTGGAGCTTCAAAGGTATTTTTATTTGATAGTTTTTTCAAAATTCAACAAAAATTTCCATAAAACTATTTTCCAATTTTTTTCCACCAATTTGAAGGGAATATCATTGTCTTCAACTGGTCAAAAGTAGGCACTTTAATTATATTTGTTTATTTTTATTGATGTAATTCCGGTTGTAGCCTTTCAAACGTTTTATGTCACAATAATCCACATCTTCGTCAGAAGAATGGGACTTGCTACTTTTTTTTCACTCTCACTTTCTTTTCTGTATGACGTTTTGATGCCACAATTTCTTTAAAACAATTCATTAAAAGAGTGAAAATGGAACCTTCAGTTTCACTTTCCCCACACTACGTGAATCATTCGTCAGCAGAAGAGTCAGGTGCTAAATTTTCATGCATTTCCTTTCCATGCCTCAACGACCATATTTTTTTACTGATTCATCTGATTCATGGTGAAAAATTAGCTTGAATCGCAGTTCTAAGAAAGTAGCTACACACTACACACAAAGATTTACCACATAGAAACTTAGAAAGTCTTTTATTCTACTAATTTCTTAAGCTCTTCCAAACAAGTGTAATTATTCCAACTGAAGCTTTTTGCTTTAAATTGGCCTTAATTTAAAAATAGATTTTATGCTTAAAATGGAAGGGTCACTCGGGCTCATTGGCTCAAGTAAATGAAAATAAATTTTTGCCACTTTGAAATCGTCAAACATTTTCTGATTTCATTTAAGGCAGCGGTATATGGATAGGTGGACTTTTTGTTCAAAACACAATCTTTTATGTAAGCAATTCATAAGTTCTGTTCCAGCGTGTAGAAACATCTTGAATTAATTTATGCTGTCTGTTTGACATTCAGGCTATTTCGGTCTGGCATCTGTAAAGTTTAAGCTTTGCAGCTGCCCGTTGCTGAATGGTGAAAATGAGAGGATATACTTCTTTTGCAAGTAAATAAAATATCTTAAACAGAAGGACTTCTTGACATACATATTGAATCGTCCAATAAATAGTTTGGCAAACATGTGGAATAAAACATAGAATTGATAGCAGCGCATTCTCCCCTTTACCTAGTAATCCGGCTAAACATGTTTAGGTTCATTATCCAGTAATCACTAAATGAATTAGTATTTTGGAAATATTGAAAAAATGAGTCAAAGGCCCTTTATAGGATTCTGACAAATGACAAGATTTTCGCCATATTGGCTTTTCACATTTTACATATTTTTATTTTTTTTTTGGGAAAATAAGTTTAAATCTAAAAAATTTTGTCAATTTTAGAGATTGAAAAATAGACTTTCGCCTTCCCCATATGTTGAC
>JABUQX010045198.1:15000-25104 GCA_015478945.1 Trachelipus rathkii | reverse complement strand
AGAAAATATAGAGACCACACGGGAGAGGAGATAAGAGAGGAGGAATTATTGAGGGGAGGTCCGCAGGAGAGAGATTTTTAATCTGTACATGAAATTTGAGATTGGTTCCATCTGGTATTTATCAAATATGAGATTTGTTAAATGATTTTTTGTGAGACTTTGTTATCATGATCCCTCTCTTATTAGAGATAGACGCTTGTCGTACATAGAAAATTCGCGTACGTTCTTTCAGCTCTCCTCATATATATATAATCAATTGCGTTAGATATAATACGTAGCGGTTGGCACTCGTCTGAGCATATCTAAGTACATTTCTTAAATAAGGGAGGTTGTCCAAACTTTTGTGAATCAATACTGCTCTATTTACTGAAGTGGCCCTATGTACATAGCTATTATACGAGTTTACTTATAACTTCGCCTTGCTCTTGGTAAAACAACATTGGCGATTTATTGATGCAGCATCTTATTCAGCTTTAATGTTCTAGGCTCCAAACACTGATTAGCTACTTCAATTACTGCTTATATAATCACATATAAATTTTTTTCTTGGTCCAAGACTCAAGCAATCCCCATTTACATTATTCGTAGTTGAAAAAGAACTGTTTATTTGAAAGTAACCGGTAGGTGAAGGAGGCTTACACATTTTTTACTTGATTATAAAATTCATTTAGCACCACTTGTGTTCGCGCAGACACGTCCAAAGTTTGTCAAGCAACGGAATTCTTGTATCTTTATGCAACAGTCCCTTTCAGCGCCATTCCTATAGCTGGTGGGGGGTGGCCACTTTGGTTCTGCTGCAACTTAGAAACCTTGCAGATTAAAGCTCCCTGGTCTAAATGCAATTCATAATATATGAGGACAATAGTGGCCCAGTAACTCTGGAAGCCCTCGTGGGACAGAACCAAAGGGAAATGACCCTTTACCAGTAGAAAATTTGGAAAACATTTTTATTGCCGATTGTTAGTGTGTCGCATATCTAGTTTTTTAGTTTGGCAACCACAGTTCAATTTAATCAACAAACTACCTACTCCACCTATAAACGTCACATTTCAATAACTTCTTCATGCAGCGCTTTATGTGGGAATCCTTATCAAAAGCTCTGCTCAATCGCTAAAATATACAATTATTAACTGGAATCTCCTCGTCGTGCAGTCAGTAATGTATTGCATAAATCTAAAGAGGTTTGTCTGACATGAACTTACTCTTACTGGAAACCGTGCTGGGATCATAACATAAGTCTTGTTTATCCTTCTAAAGTATTTTCTCTATTGACCTTTCAATATAACTTTTGCCAGAAGCTTGTTACAACCAGAGATGTTAATGACTACTGCCTATTAATTTCCCAATCTTCTTACTACGTTTCTTATAAATATGCACAACATATGCTTTTTTCCAGTCATCTGGTGCCTCACCAAATGTTATAGATGCTTAAATCAATACAGTTGGGCCTTTGCTAATGATGTAACTAACCCTCTTTCAGATTGCTACCATATATATACATCAGGGCCTGCAGCTTTACTTGGTCAATATGATATCTAATAACGTTTAATAATCTTTTAACGCTCACATTCAAGATTTGTAAGTCTAATTTTGTTACTACATACAAGAACTATAGTACTCCAATATTATTAATCTTTCTGCAGTAAACACTGAAGCACAATAAGCATTGAAAAATGTTGACCAACTCCTTCATTTGTTCTTCCATTAAATTTTCAAATCAATTTTAATTGGAGCAATTGTCCTATTCTTACTTTTAAATTTATAAAAGCTAAAAAACTTCATCAGATTTCTCTATTTTATTTCCTTGCTAAATTAATTTTCTGCGTCTCTCTTTGCCTTTCTTATTGAATGGTTAAGTTCATTTCTATTTTTCCTATGAATTTTCTAAATCATCTCCCTATTACTACCCTTGATATTTTAAAACATCTACGCTTTCATTAATTTTCTCATCTTTTCCTCGCGTTCTAGCGATCTTAAAGTTATCAATTCGCCACCCTAATGATGTGGGTTTATTTTTAAACATACTGATGAATATTTATTAAAATTTTGCATAAAATGTTCCACACATGATAAAACCGTTTTGGTCTTTTAAACTCTTTATGCCCAGTGCAGTTTTGTAGCTAGAGCGATGTCTCGAAATTTGGTATAATCGCCAAATCGCCCTTTCGGAAATCTAAGATCTTTTCCTTATTAAATGGCAATGTTGGGCCAGATGATTAATTCATATTAAACTCTTAATTTAATATTATGGTCACTAAGTCTGAAATTCTCCTGCAACCTCTAACTTCATCCACCAAACTTTCATCGTTAGTTAATATTAAGTCTAATAGTGCATCGTTTCTTGTGGGTTCTTGGACGCTGTGTGTAAGTTGTGTTTTTATTAGTATAATGATTGACATTATGGACTGCAGAACTATGCTATGGTTCCATAAAGACAAGGAATACCCATCTGATGCCAGGAAATTAAAATCCCCATTATAAACCTATATCCTATTTTCTTTTAGCTGTGGGCATGCTGTTCATCAATTTTCTTTCTCAATTTCGCGTCTAATTCTTGATCTGGCCAGCCAGCCCCACTATCCGCACCTACTCTATATATATTATTGTAAATAAGATATCTGCACCCACAAGCCGATTCAATATGCATGATTATTTTAAAGTCCGAGTGCACATTATGCAGGATTGAATATTGCTTTTGACATAAAAGCGCCACACCACCACCACCCTTCTTTCCTCTAGCTGGTATAAATAAGTGAATATCCGTCTATTTCATATTCTGAAAGGAGTCTCGCATATAGTATCTTTCAATTAACCTATTGCCTCAGTTATAGTGGCAATATATGTCTTAGATTCTCATTTAATCGGTATAACTAATCAGCTCATTCCTTTTTATTTCTAAGGCTACTGAGCATTTGTTGTAAAAACATTTTGATATCGAAATGCTGGTTATTTTTTATTGCTAATCAATCAATTATTGGTGGACCTGTAACAACACTGCTTTATTGTATCTCCTCACTAATATAGTTTATTATTGCTATTTCCGTATCTAGATTTAGCGCATCCACGGCGCACTTTACCTAGTTTTTTTGCAAAACAAGTCTCCAAAACTGGTACCGAAAAGCCCAACACCTTTACGACTCATAAGTGAACTCATCTGATGGCAAAAAGATCTTCTATCCAGACTTTCTCCCAAATTTTGCCAAGAAACCTATATTTTTCTGAAAACCATATTTCCCTAACCCTTTCATTTACACCTAAAGCCCTACTCCCCCATTCCTGACCTGCACCTAACCTAGGTAAAATCCACAGAATCATGCACCTTATTTGCCACTAGCTTCATCTTCCTGATCATCTCGTAATAATATGCTATTTAATGTCTCTGACCTTCTATTTTCGTATGTCATTTGTACCCACATGCACAATCACATCTGAATCAACATTTGTAGAATCAATCTCTCTATCTATCATGGGACATCTCGATTGAAAAAAAGCTTCAAGATTTTTAATGAAAACACTCACTGTTCGTTAATTGACTGCTTTTCAGCCTCGTCGTTGATTGGTTGTTTTTCAGCCTCGTCGTCGATTGGCTGATTTTTCAGCCTCGTTTGAACACGTTTGATACGAGTTTTTAGGAATTTGGGGCGGGACCAAAATAAGAGGATTTTGATCAAACTTTTAGGAAAACTGGAAGACAAACTCTTATCAAATTCCTTCCAAGAAAATTTTATCTGACTCTGAATCAATTAAATATTTTCAATAGAATAAATTTTGTAAACATTATTTCTTATTTTATAACGCAATATTTAGAGCAGGATTACTACTACTACTACTACTACCAATATTATTAATAATAATAATAAAAATACTACTACTACTACTACTACTATACTACTACAATAATAAATAATCAATAATAATAATAATAGATATATATAATAATAATTAATTAAGTAATAATAATAATAATAATAATAATAATAATAAATTATAATGCATAAATAAATAAATAAATAGCTGGAGCAGGTTCGCTGCTGGTTCCCTGGACCTTAGTTAAATTTTTTTCAGGTTAGCAAACCGGAACTTAACACTATTGTTCTTTAATTTAAAAGGGGAGAGAACGATTACTTAATCTTATTACAAAGCAGAGAACAGTTTATTAAAATTTTGACAACTCACCATTTGTTAAAGCTAATGTAAAATAATAGCATACATCCCTTTGATTATATATATATATATATATATAATATATATATATATATATATACTTATATAATATTATTATATATATATATTAATCCTTATTATATATTATTATATATTAGTATATACTATTATTATATATATATTTCAACATATTAATTCAACACAATTATAAAAGCGTGTTTATTTTATCAAGCCGTGATTAATAAATAAGGACTTTGCCATTGACAATTCAAGCACGCTCCTTACCAAGCAAGATGTAAGTGATTATATATATATATATCTTCTCTATCATATAATTTTATATATATAATTATACTATATATATATATATATATATAATTATATACTTAATATAGTCATTATTAATTATATTTATTATTATACTATATATTTATATAATCTATAACTCATATATTCTATTATATATATACTATATACATATATATATATGATCTTATTAATCCCTAGCGCCTTTTGCCAATTGCAATAAAACTTAACGAAAATGTCAGAAATATGTTTTGAAAATGTAAGAGGAGAGGAGAGAGAGTGAGAGAGAGAAGAGAGAGAGAGAGAGAGAGAGAGAGAGAGAGAGAGAGCAGAAGAGAGAGAGATGAGATAAAACACCCAGGGAAAGGTCCATAAATAATATTTAACAATCACGCAAAAAAAAAACTTAAATGCGACATTCCACATATTTTACCCTAGAAATTGTTTTTTGAATAGTAGAATAGGTTATCCCAGATGCTCTTGGGAAATCCGATACAAATGCATTGGCACACGAATTTTTAATGGAGGGGGGACTAAAGCTCCTTAATCTCGAGCGCGTGAGTTGGTGGTAAAAATAATTAAATATTGATTCAGCCAACATATAAATCTATTAAAAAAAAAAGTAAAAAAAAAAAAGATGAACAGTAAGATCATAGTATATGATATAATTAGATGTAATGTAAAATCATAGTATATGATATAGATTAGGACTTAACAGTAGGGGATCATAGTAATGATAGCTATTAGATGTAATAGTAAAATAAAGTATAGATATAATTAGATGTAACAGTAGGAACATAGTATAGATATAATTAGATGTAATAGTAAAATCATAGTATCAGATATACTATTAGATGTATAACAGTAGAGGAACATGATATATGATATATTATTAGAGTGTAATAAGTTAAAAATCGATAGTATAGATAGTAATTAAGATTGTAACAGAAGAACATAGTTATAGATATATTAGATGTAATAGTTAAAAATCTATAGATAATATACTGATAAATAATTCGATGTAACAGTAAGATAACATTAAGATATGAAGATAGAATAATTAGTGTTAATAAGTAAAGATCCAGTATAGATATAATTAGATGTACAGTAGGACTAGTATAAGATTAACTTAGAATTGTAATAGTAAATATCATGTATAATACGATATAATAATAGATGTACAGTAGGACATAGTAATAGATATAGATTAGATGTATAGTAAAAATCATAGTATAGAATATTAAATTAGATGTAACAGTAAGAACATAGTATAGATATAAATTAGAATGTAATAGTAAAATAAAGTATAGATATATATATTAGATGATACAGTAGGAACATAGTATCAGATATAATTAGATGTAATACGTATAAAATCTATAGTATAGATATAATTAGATGTAACAGTAGGAAACATAGTATAGATATATATTGATTAAATGAGTAAAATCCTAGTATTAGAATAATTAGAATGTAACAGTAGGAAACATAGTATATAGTATAATTAGATGTAATAGTAAATCCTAGTAAATAGTATATAATTAGATGTAAAGTAGGAATATAGTAATAGATATAATTTAGATGTATAAGTAAAATACTAGTTAGATAAATTAGATTAACAGTAGGAACATAACTAATATTTTAAAAATTTGATGGATGGTACAATTTGAACAGAGAAATGATGAGATTTAAGAACAATGCTTATTGTGATTTAACACCACAAGTATCAAGGGTATAATTTATAATTGATGTAAAATGTAACACTTAATTATAGTGTGTTATAATAACGATTTTAAATTTAACATTTGAAAATCATAATTTTTTTGATACTCACTTTAAAAACTTTAAAATTTATTATTATTTTTTAACGTTTTTTCTTTTTCTTTCAGCTCATTATTTAAACTTTCACGTAAGTTTCATGAATCGAAAAGTAATTTTTTTTTCATTGAAATCAGCGAATGGCGCTGCTATATATATTATATATATATATTATATTATAATATATAAAAAAAATATATATTATATCTATAATATATATATATTATAATATATATATATATTATAATATATATATATTAATATATACTATATATATATATATTAATATATATATTATTAATATATATATATATATATATATTATATATATACTAGATCCTATTCTGTTATCAGCATGCATTATTTTTGTTGTTTTTTTTTCTTCATATAATTTGTTATTATATTGAGTAGCTAACATTAATTTAAGTATAATGAGCAGAATCAGAAGTTTTGAATAGTAAATAAAGGGATGTAATATTTAATAAAATCGTTACTTTATTTAACTCGTACGTTTGTACAATTTTACGTTGAGAGAAGTGTAGACTCGTGACTTTTGATTCCATAATTATAATTTATAAATACCCTAAAAGACAGGTCATGTTTTGGAGAACTTGATAAACACTTCAAGAAAGCTACGATACTAACATACAGTATCAATATATTAATATATATATTTATATGATTAATAATTATAATTTAACAGAAATATATTTAAGGATGATGACATCATACACAATCAAAAGTAGGCTTGGTTACGTTATCATTAGGTTATGATAGGTTCAGGTTAGGATTGGTTGCGTTAGGTTAGTTAAGTTACAATAAGTTATGTTTCGGTTTAGTTTACGCTAGGTTAGGAAAGTTTAGCTTAACGTTAGGTTAGGTTTAGGTTAGGTTAAGGTAATTTAAGCTATACGAAATATAAATGTGAAGCTGATTAAGAAGTTTAATCTTGATGTAAGAAAATTTTAAAATTATAGCTTATAGATAGTTGACAAATTTTAAATTTTAATCTGTTTTAAGAATCTACAGTGGAATTAAATTTAAATATAAAGAATAATATACAATTGCAGGTGGTTGGAAGATGTTCCAAGCAATCCACCTCCATCACACAGTACAATTAACACAGCTCAAGTTTGAAAAACAAATGGAGCACCGTTTTAAAAAATTTGGTACTTTTTAGCATTGTCATTTATAGTGCTTTGAATTATTTGATGTTACATATATAAATGATGCAATCAACTTACAAGAAGAATTGACCGCAAAAACGCTGCTCCAATGTGATTCTTTTTTATACTGCTGATACAAATGAGCCAAATGTGGCTATGACTTTAAAATTTTATTGTAATTGGACCTCTGCCTATTTCGGCATACTTTAACAGCCTGATAAGCACACTTACTCACCCAATAATGGTAACTTGAATCTCTGCTTGCTTTCATGATATTTTCTTCTTCATTAAGATTAAAAAAGTGTTTAGAACTTCTATGGAGCTTCCAGGATGTGTTCAGTCTTGACTTAAATGCTTCTAGACATAAAGATATCGGGAATTATAAAGATGGCATTAATAGTTGGTCAATATTAGACTTAAAATAATAAATGCGAAATGCTAATCAACATTGGTGGTGGTGTAGTATATATATATAGTAATTAGTCGTAGCAAGTTAGTAATCCAATAGAATCGAATTAGTAACTCAGCTGATCAGATGATCACAGAATCAACTGTCTTTATTTTCTTCTTTTTCAGGATTGGGGCAACTAGGCTAATTTATTTGAGCAAACAAATGCTGCTTATCAGGCGATAGTAATTAAATATTTAAATATATAAAATAGAAAAAATAAGTTACAAAAAGAATCACATGATAATGCAATCCATTAATCATTTTTTCTGAAGTTTAAAATATAGGGATCTATATTTTTGTACAGGTGACCACTGATATCAGTGGCTGGTGCAAAATATATTATTTAGAAACGCAATTAATTTTATGTTTAGATTGAATATTCTGCTGATAAGTTAGTTTAGGTTAAGTATGGTTCAAAGTAGTGTTATATATTATATATATATATATATATATATTATATATATTATATATATATATATTATATATATATATTATATTAATATTATTCTATATATATTATATATGTATATATAATAATATATATTATTGCAAAGAGGCTCACCATAATAATTATATATAATATAATTTAATCATTATCTCATAAGATATAATAAATATAATTATTTTTCATGTTCATTTATTATAGATATTTTTAATTAAGAATAATATCCTGCTCTTCATCGGGAAATGATTTTTTTATCTTTCTTCGTTTAAAAATCCCCTAAAAGCAATTTTGTGGCTCCTCTGCCTTTCAGTTAACATTAATTCTCTAAAATAGTAATCCTTTTCTGCATTCTGATGCGAAATGATCTATTTTTATCTTACTTTAAAAATGTAATTTTTCTTGTTTATTATTGAACAACACATTAAATACAACTTTTAATTGTGTCTATCAAACTATTTTACTTCATTATTAAAATATATAAAAAAAATTAAATTTAAAAAAAAACATTGTTAAAATATTCAATTTATTATTACAATAAATTATATATAAATTTTAATTTATATTATATATAGTATATATATATAATATATATATTATATATATATATATATATATTAATATATATATATTATATTATATAATAATATATATATTAATAATATATATATAATATTATATATATATATATATATTAATATATATATATATATAGGTATATATATTATATTTATATAAATATATATAATATATATTTAATATATTATATATATATCTATATATATTATATATAATATATATATATTAGAATATTATATATAAATATTATATATATATATATATATATATATATATATATATATATATATTATATATATATTATATATATATTATAATATATATATATACTAGCATTTCCCTGCTTTCATCTTTTCTAGTCATATCTTTTTAATTTTCTTTTTTTTTTTTTCCAAAATTGCCTAACATAACCTAACTTAATTTAACCTAACAGACTATGTTACTGTTAATTTGATGGTTAGTGTTTTGCGTCTAGTAAGAATTGTTCCTTCTT
Source organism: Trachelipus rathkii (assembly GCA_015478945.1). Taxonomy (NCBI): domain Eukaryota; kingdom Metazoa; phylum Arthropoda; class Malacostraca; order Isopoda; family Trachelipodidae; genus Trachelipus; species Trachelipus rathkii. The sequence goes on along the minus strand of JABUQX010045198.1, from coordinate 15,685 downwards.
TTGAAGGTTTAACAACCTCAATTTTATTCTTCAAAATTCAGATAGTTTCTTATATTTTACTGATAATCTTGGAAATGGTTTTGTTTGACAATATGTAATTGATTTTGTTTTTGTCCAAATCAATCTACTGTATTTACTTTTCGAAAATAAGTTCATCAAAAATTGGTTATATTCTTTACTTATATTATTTATTTATGTTATTAACTAGCTGATCAATACTTTCATTTCTTACATTGGTAATAAATTTACTCACTGATCTAGTGGTGTAATTTTGCTCCAAGTTTTTCATTAAGTCCATGATTACTTTGTATTGATATTTCCCTGCGTATGTGCATTTCAAGAATCTCACGTAAATGCTTCAGTTCCTTGTGAGCGAATTGATATTGATGAAAAAGTTTGAATTATTTGAATTGTATATCTACTTGTAAGGTCAAGAATAATCTTTTTTGAGGACTCTAAATGATATTATTAATGTGCTTTTTTTTTTGTCGTGGTTAAAAAGGATGGATATTCCTCTCTAGCATATTATTTTCTATTTAAGCTTTAGAATGTGTAATTTTCCAGCAAATTAATTTTATTTTTCTCATTATTCCCTCTCTTGCTTATCCGAGAAACATCCCAAAGACCCTACCATAAGAGTAAATCCATCTAGGCTGGGGTTTCATTAATCACACAATTTTCTTTG
>JABUQX010045198.1:0-10000 GCA_015478945.1 Trachelipus rathkii | reverse complement strand
TAATTATTATATCCTTATTATTATAATATTATTATTATTATTATTCATATTTAAGAATTATTCCATTATTATTATTCATTATTTATATTATAATTCCTGTTACATTCCTGTTATTTAATTCCATTATTCTTATTCATAAAACTAGTATCATTATTTTCACGTGTTGTTTCATTGTTACTTATTAATTATCTATTATTATTATTTATTATATTATTATTATTATTATTATTATATTATTATATTATTATTATCTATCATTATTATTAATATTATTAAAAATTATTGATTAATATTATTAATATTATATCTATTATTATTACTTACTAATTACTATCATCATATTATATTAATATAATGATCGGATGGACTCGAATTATTCATTCAATATTTATCATATATATCTATATATTATTATTATATTAATTATTATTAATTTATAATTATCATATTCATTATTATTATGTATTATTATTTCTTATTATCATTATTATTCATTATTATTATTATTATATTCACTGTTATCACAAAATTTATTGATATTATATCTATTAGACCTATAATGCATTATTATTACTAATATATTATTATTATTATTATCATATAAATTATTAATTATTCCCATTATTAATTATAATATTTTATTCCATTATTATTATTAAACTCTATTATTATATAAATATATTATTATTCACTTATTTTATTGTCATTCATTAATTATTATTATTATTTATTATTATTTTTATTTTTATTATTATTATTATTATTATTATTATTATTATTATTATTATTATTATTTTATAATTATTATTTATTACTTAATTTGTATTATTTATTATTATTCATATTATTAAATTATTATTATTATTTTTATTATTATTATTATTAATTATTATTAATTGGGTATTGTTTTACTTTAAGGACAGTGTCGGACGGCATATGCAATATTAAAAATATATGCCAGTGAAAATTAGTTTAAGAACACAAACAAAGTTAAGCACATCAAAGTTAAAGGACATTTATTAAGCACAAAACAATATTTTTAAAGTGGTATAAAAAGAGACTGATAAAAAATGTTTATGATTTGATATTTGTTAAAAAAAAAAAAACAGATTTAGAAGGAGTTTTGATAATATTTGTACAATTATTGTCCATGAATATTGAATAATATGAAACAATCCTTTATTTCTTTTTCAAATTACATTTAAAAATGCATTTTGTTGTCGTTCATGTACATTTGTGCATGTATGTATATGACAATACATGTGAAGTGACAATACATTCATATATATTGAAATAAGTCCTGTGAGACTTAACAAAGCATAGTTGCCAATTAAATGTAAGAACAGATTCTAAGTTCGGAAGTTTTTCCATTGTATTGCTTACGTTAATGAACGAAAGTACTTTTTAAAAATAATTAAATATTATTGTTAATTACTTTTCTTCGCTTCCGTCCCCTCCCCCCTCTCAACCTCGATTATTCCTCCGGAAAATAGTTACAAAATAAAACCAGCTGTTGGACAAGTCATGCTAGGTATATATTTTCGAAAGATCATACCAAGGGTATGTATCTAATTATTAATACAAAATTAATACTTAGATCATATATGTATATTATATATATATATATATATTTAATATATATAATTATATATATTAATATATATATATATATATATATATTATATAATTATTATATTATATATATAATATATAATATTTATTATAATTAAGTAATATATAATTATAACGGAAGACTTCAATAATCTCCCTGATGGTTTCGAACCCAACCCTCGCGTTGGAAAGCAAGTGTGTTACCACTCTGCCACGATGAGCAAAGGCAAAAGTACCCTAAGTTTAGACTTCTGAAAGATTACTACTACCTCTCAGAATAAGGCATGTCTCAAGAGTACATAGAAAGTGACACTTAGCTCAAAACTCCACCGCGCGATCACACTCGGGGTTTAAGGGGTTTCAACAGGTATATAACAGTTTTAATTTGTTACTGTTATATATATATATACTTTAGGTATATCGGTATATATATATATATATATATATATAAATATAATATATATTATATATATATATATATATATATATTATATAGTTAATTATATTATTATTAATATATAATAATATAATAGTGAGTTTTCAAACCTAAGCGAAGCTGATAAATATAATAGAATATATATATACAATAATATAGTAATATATATATAGTAATATATATATAGTGATATAATTGAATTTAAATATATACTATATATATATATATGAGTAATATTAAATAAATGATAAAAATAATAAGTATTTGAAAAGAGTTTATATAATTTTTTTTTTTTTTCAAAAAATATATATATATATATATACTATAATATATTATAATATATTATATATATATATAGTATTAAATTTTGGGATAGATAAGTAGATATATATATATATATAGTATATATATATATATATTATTTCAAAATCATAAAGCATCTGCCTGAATAAGAAGAAAAAAGATTTAGCGTGTTCCGAGTAGCTATTCTCTTCGCCATTCAAGAACCCGATACAAAATAGTATAAAAATAATGAAAATTTTCGTGTGCAAGAAGCAAAAATAAAGAAGGCGAAAAGAAGCAAGTTGAGAAGAAGGATTATCTTCAATGAAAAGTTTCTTGACATAGGCTTTATGGACGGGAAACCTCTCAACTATTTTATTTCTATACAGGGTTTATATGTACAGTATATATATATATATATATATATAATAATATATCTATATAAATAGAGTATATATATATATATATATAATGGATGATATAAGTATGTGTATATATGAATATATATAATTATATAATTTAGATATATATTATAATAGTATATTATATTATATCGTATTAGTTGTAGGTATATCTTATTTCTGGGTTACCGAAAAGGTCGGTCTACATGTCAAATCGAAACCCAACATAATTTGGTGTTGCTATTGAAAATTTGATCAATGAAAAACCGATATGGACCGATACTTGTTGCGTCTGAAAGCAGCTAAGTCATTAAAAAATAGAAAAAAATAGGATGAAGGGGGAAATGAGTTTAAAAATTTAGCAACAATGTATGCAAAAGAATGAGCTTAGCAATTAAGATGGTTGTGTTAGGGTTTAGGCAGAGCTTGTGACAGGCGTAAATAATGAAGAGTAGCATGTGGCAATTTGTTCGGGATAGTGACTGGCCACTCCTCACGCGTTATAAACTATGAAGCCTGCGAATGTGAGAGAATAATTTAGATAATACACAAAGCTGTCTGTTTTGCAGCATATGCGATAAGGAAGAGTGACGCTACAGAAAGAGAGCGAGGAGAGAAGGAACTTAGAATAAGCTGTTTCAAACGCCGAAAGGTCTCGTGGTGATCGCCTTCCTCTTATAAAGAACAAGCAAAGGTGGCTTGAAGAATTTCTAAAGCTAATTCCTCTGCAATACACAGCCTGTTTAAAGCTTTTTTAGAATGAAAGAAACATAGTAATCCCCCAATTGGACCACGTGATCTCTTCCAAGTAAAGATCACCGTGAGTTTCCAAGAAAGATCCGGAGAGGAAGGAGATATTAAAATAATTCTTGAAATAGGTGAAGTTGTGTGCTGATATGTGTGATTTTGTTTGTTTTTTTTTTACTAGTAAAAGTTCACACTGCTTTGTGTAAAGAAATATGTAGATAGTTTGTTAGAGATGTCGAATAGATAGGTCGAAAGAACTTTATGATTTTGAGACGTCAAATATACCTCAGTATTTTTCTAGCAATGCTCATTAATTGGAAAGATTCTGAGAATTCTCAGCTCCTTCGCGAAAGGTCACCCCTGAGCCTAAGCGGAAAATCATATTATTATGTCTTTAGAGTAAATTCTTGTTAGAGTATATCTTCCTTTCAAATTGAAATAGGATAATGAGAAGGATGGAATTCAGTCGGGCGACCCTAAGGTGAAGTGGTAGGATGATTAGAAATGAGAGATAGAGAATTGAGAAGATCTCATGAAGTATAACGCAAGAATGAGCCCTTGCCGTTGAGGAAAAACGAGAACCTTTTTTCACATAAAACATCAACACTACGAAAAAAAAATTTCAATGGTGGGTGAACGTGCAACAGTCTACAACATCGATTCGCTACTAGAAACAGACAGAATAAAAAAATCAGTTGAGAAGTGTAGATACAACTTTTCTTTTAGAAATTACCAAGTTTTGTCATAAAGACTCTTTATTGAGAAAGCTTGTTCAGTGAAGTCCGCGTCCACTTGCCATAGCAAAAGATTCGTTGAAATCCGAAGAAGAGGGACGAAGGAGTTTGAAGTAAATTCATATGAGTCAACAGGGCAGATTTTAATGAAGTCTAAATTTTTCATACGATCGATAGTGACAGAGATTTAAGAGGGCCGTGTCAAATATCCTTCCGATAAAGTTAGGATTCGAAAATATTGTAAATAGGCAGAGGAATTTAATGCGGATATATAATGTTAGCGTAGTATATTATACCTACCTATAAATCTCAGTAAGAGTATAGTTATATTATATATAATATGGATATATACTCATTAAATTATTGATTTAAAATTATATATATATATATATATATTATAATAGTATATAATTAGTATGATATAACTACAATTAAGTCGGGGGTCGTCGCGGTGTTTGTTGTTGTATAAGCTATATCTCTCATAACATATATATGCCTAATATAAGAAAGAGTTATGTATAGTGCACAAGGGGGCATGAGAACAATGAATAAGTAAATAAATACGCTAAATGAGATGATAAAAGATATATTTCGGTGACTGATTTTGTGATTCTGGCATGTATAAGATGCTCACGTGAGGGGAAAGATGTTCTTCCAACTGCATCGGAAATTTTCTCGATTGCAAGAAAACATTTCTTTCCAAAAAAGGTTTTCCCAGTTGTTTGTTACACATATTACAAGGTTAAATGTGTGTAACCATATAATAATATATATATATATAGATTATAATATTTATTTAGTTTCTTTTTCTTATTATTAATTACGTCTTAATAGTTCTTTATAGATACTTTATTATAGACTTAATTATATTTCTTGATTTATCTATTAGTAGTTATATGTGAGATACACAATATTTACAACTGCTAGCTTTACTATTATTATTTAACATTTAGATTCCCATGTAGGGATTATTACAGATATAACCATAGTTTCAAACAATGTAAAAAAGATATATATACTAAGTTTATTTATATAAGTAATATATATGAAAGTATCTAATTTAAATTTACTGTATAAAATAAAAAGAATAAAAAAATGATAAATTTTTGGAAATTTTATGATAATATATATATTAATAATATATTATAATATTATATATATATATATATTATATATGTATATAAATTTAAGTATAATATATAATAAATATAATAATATTATATATATATTAATATATATATATATATGATATATATATCATATATATATGTCAGAATTTCTTTTAGATAAAGGGGCAATAAAAGTACTGGGAAAATTTAAACGTACTTAACCTTTTGGAAGTATTTTGTTACATCAAGATGTCATTCTCTTGCAGGGAAGCCAAAATTATTTTTTATTCAGGTGACTGTTATAATATATATACATTCTAGATTTTAAATATTATATTATATTATAATATTAATATATAATTATTATATATATATATATATTATATAAATTATATATATAATATATATATATTAATATTATATTATAAATATATATCATAATATATATACTATTATTATTATATATATAATGTATAATATATATATTATATATATATATATATATATATATATATAATATATATATTATATATGTTAGTTATATAGTTATATATATATATAATATATTATTATTATATATTATATTACTTAATATATATAAATTATATATATATATAATATATAGAAAAATATATCATATTTAATTGCAATTTATATTTCATATTTGATTAACATGAGCAAAATAAATAGACCAAATTATAAAAGTATTTATATAATGTATATATATATAGATTATAACTTAATATATATATAATATAATATATCATTATTATATATATATACATATATAATATAATATAATAATAAGAGGCCTGAATAATTCCATTTTTAAAACACTCAACATTGGATGTAATTACATAGTATATGTATAAGAACAGTCTTCTTTCTATTATGTAATACAATTATATTACCCTAGCGGATTTTAACCAGGCCTTTATGATTTATATCATTATATATATTATAGAAAAAAATATATATTTATATATATGTAATATTAATATTTAATATTCGTATAGCTAAGAAACTTGGTCATTATTTAGTATATATTTATTAATTATAGTATATATAATATATAATATCATATATATATATAAAATATTTAAATATATTATATAAGGTGCATCTTCTCAAAGTTGCATATGCCTTTTCATATAGCTTCGATAAAGAGAATCTACGACTATTGGTGTAATACGGACCGCTGGGCTCCAAATGGCGAATGTAATATTTCATAAGCCACAACGGTGATTCTGCGGTTCTGGAAGCTTCGGAAAATAACAAATGGAGCATCGAGCACACAGTATACGAAGAATGCATGAAAAATAATTGGGAAAAATCTATGGGAGAAATAATATTTTATCTCCATTACAAAGTAATCTATTTTATTTTTTGTATTTTTCAATTTTTAAAATTCTATCTCACAAAAATAGAAGTTTTATTATTAGGATGAAAAATTAAGGGTTTAAATGCATGATAATAAATACTCGATTAAACATTTCAAAATAAATGGGGTATTTTTAAATGTTTAACAATCTTAAAATTTTAGTAATTTTAAATATATTTAAAAACAATCTAATTTGTAATAGGTCAAAAATTAGTGATTGAAAAATAAAAAAAAAATAAATTCTTTTCAAAACCGAAATAAAATTGAAATTTTTAATATTCTTTATTTAAAATTTAGGTTTTTTAAATATATCTAAGGGTATTAATTTATATTTAATTAAGATAAAAATTTATTATAACATTCAGTAGGGACATAAAAAATGTACAAATCTATCAAACATAAATTATAAATAAAGTCCTATTGTTTCATTTAAATTTAAAAAAATAACATTTGTTAATAAACTAAACTACTAAAAACCTCGCATTTTTAATATTTTTATTTTTTTTTATTTTAATAGTTAATTTATTTTAAAATATTTCTTATTATAGTTAAATGGATATTATAATAACATAATTACTTGTATATATTATATCTTATGTATTATATTAAGATATTATATTAAATTCATAATTATAATATATTTATATATATATAATAATAATTATTTATATATCAAAATGTCTAAAAGGTCTAAGAGCTATGTAACTCGAGAAAGGCAGCCCCTACAGTGCTGATTTTTTTTTTTTTATTTATTTTTTTTTTTTTTTTTTTTTTTTTTTTGTCATTTTATTATCGTATAATCTGATTATTATTTATTTTTTTATATAATTTTATTTTTTATTTTCAATTCTTATTGGTACATTTATTATATTTGATACGGAAAATAATGGTAAAAATAAAACTAAAAAATTTATTTTCCTTATTTAAGGGGTCGGGTGATATACTTTATAGTTTAGAAGTAATACTCACAAAAGTGTTTTAAAGGGAAAGTATGAATATATTTAATATTTCTATATATTTTAACTTAAAGCGTAATACCTTATATAGTGATTGTAGTAAACTTCGCTAAAGATGGCAGTATATCAGAGAGTTCTTCGGCCTCCCCTTGAGGTACGAACAAAACCCTTACTGGGGGGTATTCGTCCCCCTCATATCATGTTCTCCGTACGGCTCAAGCCCACTCCCTAAATGGGACAATTATGATATATTTAATATTTTTTAAATATTTTCGTTAACTAAAAGGCAAATAAATAAAAAAAAAAAATATAAAAAAAAAAATATAAAAAATAAAAAAACAAATAAAAGATATAAAAACCCTACTACATTAAAGTATTTCCGTCACTTAATTCGATTATATTATATTCTGTTTTTTACTGGTAGAGTGTTGCCTCGTATTCTAGAGTTACTATGATGTCGCTTTAAGACACTTGACATATACTATTATTATTATTAATTATTACTATATTATTATATTATTATTTAATTATTATTATTAATATTAATTGATTTTATATATTATTGTATATTATTATTATTATTATTATTTATATTATTTTATTATTAATAAATATTTATTTATTAAATTCTTAAAATTTTAAATAAAATTCCTTTTAAAACAAAATTCCTTCATGTTTTCCATAAATGCGCGTAAAATAGAAATGGCTTTTTTACAATAAAAAAAAATCGAACTCAAAATCAAAAAGCCACGCTATTCATAGCCTCATAGTACTATTAAGATAAAATAGTTATTGCAAGGTGTACTAGAAGTTTTTTTTGTAAAAAAGTACTGATAAAAATATCATTGCCTTGCGTTATCTAGGAATTGGCCAGAGTAATAATTATTATTTATTATATATATATTATATTAAAATAATATATATTAATATATATTATAAGATATATAATATATATTATAATAGAATAAATATATAAGAGATTATATTATATATATATTATTATATATTATATATTATTATATATATATATATTATACATATATATATATATATATATATATAATTATATATATTATATATTTATATTAATAGTATTTATATATATATATATTATATATTTTTAAATATTTAATATTATATATATATATTATTATAATATATATGATATAATATTATCAGTTATATATTATAATATATATTATATATATATATTATTAATATATTAATATTACTATATAATAGTATATATATATCTATATTTATTATATATAGTATAATATACTATTAATATTAATATATATATATATATTAATCATATAATATATATTAATAATATATATATATATATATATATATATATATATATATATACATATATTAATATATTAATAATATAATAATCTTAATCATCATTATTATATTAATATTATTAATTATATATTAACTTTATATATATATATATTATATTATTACTTAATATTATTATATTATATGATTATATTATATATATATATATATATATATAGTTAATTATATATATATATTATATATATATTATATTATATCATATATATATTATTAATATAGTTAATATTAAGCGAATTATATTTTTTTGTAATTAAAAGACTTCACACTTCAATGGCATTGCTCTATTCACATATTGATTAAAATGTTTCCTTATAATTTTTGGGACATTATGATTAAATATTGTACCTAAACTAATTTTACTTCGGAACAAATAACAAAAAATATTGCATAAACATTAATTTAGGTCAAATACAGATAATGTCACAGCGAAAACTTGGGAAAAATTTCAAAAATATTTGTTAATAGTTTTAGAAACTAATTCACAATAGTACAATTTTCTTTTAATTTTTGTTTTTTTTATATTTAACCAATATCAAATGATGAAGCTATTTTTTCTATATCGAACTAGTCCTTTCGATATTAATTAATTTTTTCATTGCGCATTATGTCATTGAATAACAATTTTTCAATGGAAAATAACTAATTTTTGCTAATGTAATAATAGTTTGTAAGTTTAGTGAGCAAAGGAAAGGAAGATTCTGTGACCAATGATTTAGAGCTCAAAAGTTCACTGAGCAGAGAGTAATTGGTGGTTAGAATGTAATTTTAAAAATGTGGTAAATATTTTTAAATTGTAATATTTTTATAGTGATATACTATACCATTTAGTCGTAAATATTTAAATTAACTATTCACATATATATATTATGAATATGAATTAACTTTATATAGAATAATAAATTGCAACTAAATATTAGTTAATTAAATATGATTTAGTTAAAAATTACTTTTAATTAAAAATGTTAACATATTTTA
>JABUQX010045197.1:17500-19896 GCA_015478945.1 Trachelipus rathkii | reverse complement strand
GACCTGAATTGGAGCTTCGTGAACAGAACTAATTTTGCAGTGGAACGAAGGTCGAACGCCAGACATTAGATTGAAAAAAATATTTTTCATAGTGTCATCATAATCTCATTAAATTTCCTTATTATCTGAGAGAGAGAGAGAGAGAGAGGAGATGAAGAAGAGAGAGAGAGAGAGAAGAGAGAGGAGAGGAGAGGGGAGAGAGAGAGAGGAGAGAAGAGAGGAGAGAGGAGAGAGAGGAGAGAGATGATCAGAGAGACGAGAGAGAGAGAGAGAGAGAGGAGAGGAGAGAGAGAAATGATAAAAATTAAAAGATAATAATAATATTCAGTGTTTGTATCATCCTATTTTATATAGGAAACAAAAAACTTCCTGTACGCCATTCATACATTAACGAATGGCGGCAAATATAAGATGAGATCAAAAGATTAGAACAAATACAATGAGGATGATTTACATCTGCGAGTCGGTCTGGAGTTTCAGGGAAACAGGTGTCTGTCCTCGCCCAATGTCAAACAATGTTGAATTTCCTCTTAAGGGACATTCTTTTCAACGGGAAAAACAAAACAGGTGTGTCCCTTGTATTTTACGATATCAAATAAAGTTTATTATGTAATTAACAGGTGAATAAACCTCATAGTCGACAATTTAGACAAATGCAAAGTTCATTGACATAACTTTAATAATGAAGAGTTTATCCATCGCGCCATTTTAGCAGTAGAGCGTGAAAACAGTACATTCGGATTTTATAAACACGAAAAATCCATTCAGCAATCCTCCATGAGATCGTAATCACAAAATCTCTTAGTTCTAGAAATGTATATTAAGTGTATATTAAAGTCCATGGGAGTTGAAGAATTAAACACGCAAATAAGTCAGCGTTGTGTGTTAAATACTGATATAAAAGCACACACACACATATATATGAAAACATATAATTTTATTTTAAAGAATCTGAAAAAAAAAATGTTCTTAAAACCTAAACACGAGCTTTCTTAAATGCTTTCTAATACATAAAAGAAAGAGAGAAAAAGGTAGTAGCAACATGGAAGCTGATAACAGCTTGCCGTAATACATTTCGTATGATATATAGTATATATATATTATTTATTTATTATATATTATATATACTATATACTATATATATATATTATATATATATATATAAATTATATATTTATATATATATATTTATATATTATTATATTACACGTATAGACTATAAGTCGTCACCCAGTTAATAATGAGGGTAATGCCTTAATTAAAGATTCTTGTAAATCCTTATATAAATGAAGAAAATCAATACTCTTTGTAAGTTTAATACCAAATATTTAGTATTCGCTAGTATTCCTTAATAAATTTCTTTAAATATTTGTATAAACTTAAAAAGAATATGTTTCTTCTATTTTAATAAAAGGATTTACAAGGAAATATATTTAATGTAAGAAACTTATATAATATATATAATTATTATTATTATTATATATATATATATATATATATTATTATATTATAGGATATATACTATATTATATATATATATATAAACGTTATGTATTATTACAGAGCAGAATGCACTAGAACTATGTCGACCGTGAAAAGTCTCATACCTAAATTGTTGTTCTCAGTAGTCTAATCTTATTTTTATACAATACAGCAAGAGATTTTATAATAGACTCGGTTTGTAAGATCAAAGGGCTCATTTGGCCGTCCTGTCCCAATAATTTGAATGAGACACGCTTTTTATTTGTTGCTCTCTCACAACGCGTTCCACAAACCAATTATTTTTCTCTTATCTTTTTAAATCTTTTCCTTGATATGTTCATTCTTTCGAGTATCAGATCAAAGGTCTCTCTTTCGGTTGACGAGTCTTCAGCAATTTTCTCCAAAACCATATTTCAACCTTATGTGGAAATTTTTCAACTTTTTGATTTTTATCTTTCAATTTTCATCTCTATTCACTTTTCTTTGGTTCTTTCGTCAACTCTTTTTCATCAACTCTTTCATCACTTCTTTAATATGGCTCAGCAATGTTGTCTGTTTCTAGAATATATTAAACTTTTACCTTGTTTTTACAGAGTTCTTCATATGTCTCACAAAACATCTTTACTTTATTGAAGATATTAGTGATTTATCCATCATTCTTAATATTCCATTCTTACATCTTTGATTAGAGTTAATTCAATTTCCCGATGATAAACAATCTTGTTGACCTGTATACACCCGTACCTCAATTAGCAACAGTAATGATGCAGCTTTCATTCTCATTAACATAACCGTGACTTCAGGTTAGCTTATTTATTTTCGAACTTTTCTTTTACTTGCTTGATCAAGTATATCCAGCAAATCTCGCATGCCAATTCTTTTCATAATCGACCACAAGTACAGAATCATCAGCG
>JABUQX010045197.1:0-12500 GCA_015478945.1 Trachelipus rathkii | reverse complement strand
GCTACTAGAACTACTGAATGAGGTATGGGAAAAAAAAGAAAGAATACCTGACGAATGGAGCAGAGTGGTAGTTTGCCCTATATATAAGAAAGGAGATAAAAGAATTTGTAACAACTACAGAGGGATAGCTTTGCTGAATGTTGCAAGGAAAATATATATGAGAATATTGGAAAGGAGACAGAATCAAAGTTGAAGATAAACTGGGAAGTTGGCAATATGGCTTCTGAGCGGGAAAAAGTACAATGGAACCAATCTTCCACATGAAAATGATAGAAAAAAAACAATAGAATGGAATAAAGGAGCAGATGTGGCATTTGTGGACTTTGAAAAAGCCTTTGATAGGATTGATAGGGAAAAGCTATGGCAAGCATTGGACAAACAAGAGTATGAAGTACAACAAAAATTAAAAAGAGCAATAAAAAGTACAGTTGTCACCACTGCTCACAGGCAAAGCCTTATTCAAGGAGGGGGTTGTTAAACTCAACAAAAATTCAACTAACGCAAATTACGCAGATGAGCACAGATGCAGGCTTTTTAAAGTGAAAGAAGATAATTATGTTTATGCAAGATGGACAAGAATTCCACAGAACAGAGGTGGCACGGAAAGAAGGAGGCCACTCAGCGAACTATCTCGGAGCTTGCTAATCAACACAAAATCTCATGTGCCAACACAGCAACCCCTTGTGCTACAAGGGCGTCGTAAAGGTGGTGGCATGCGAATGGAAAGTTCCCTCGAGCACTTGCCACTACAGTACCTATAGAAAAGAGATAAAAGCAGCCAACATCGCGCTGCAAAGAATAGAGTCAAGTGAACTAGAAAGTCAGAGAGAGTTTATACAGGTCTTTTTGCCTTTAACCCAACCCTACTCCAAAAGCCGGGTGAAACCTGAGCCCCCCCAGATATGAGAGCAGTACCTCATACAAGGGCGGATGGATGAGACCCTCGTATAACTGGAGTAACTGTGAAGGAGTAAAAAAGTCTCGCAAACAGTTCTAACACAGAACCTTCCCCGTTTCTTTGCAGGTTGCCCTTAGCAACCCGTTGTGTACTGTGGGGTTATCCAAGACTCTTTTTGTCTTATGTTAACAGGTCCAAGGCATGTTTATATTGATTAACCAGGAACGAGACGAGAGAAACCGTCGAAAGAAGGAAAGTCAGCGGTCTTAAGGAGAGGGAGATCTGGTAGGAGAAGTTGGGGTTTTTGAAGAATTAAATTTCACAAGGTGAGATGACCCACCCAGAAAATTCTATCCAGAATTAGTGAAGAATGGAATCAGAAAGATATGTAGGCAAGAGACGGCAATTCCTAGAGTAAAACGAAGGAGCAGAATTTTTGACAATGAGCTTGAAGAATGAGGGTTGAGTCATCTGCATTATGAGTCTGGATAGAGTTAGATTGATGCAGGGACTAAAGACCACTTAATGAAAAGCCAAGAATCAAAAGTAGAGATAAACAGGAAAACCCTGTCAGGAACTCACTATTGACAAGAAAAAGAAGAAGTCACCCCATCAACAACAGCCGGTATTGAGCAATTTGAAAAGAAAACTAGACAACAGTAAGCAAAGAGAAGGACGGAACCAAAATGAAGAGGGGAGCTTGGGAAGCAGTGATGCGTGCCATACCCGTCATAATGCTTTGGACTATGCAAAACCCACGGACGCCAGAGTTCTCCCCGTAATTCCTAAGAGCAGAAAACCATAAATCTGTTAGATAGGAAAGTATATCACCAGTAGACCTCGAGCGCCGGAAGCCATACTGACGATCGGAAAGAAGGGAATGAGATTCCAGATGGTTAAGGAAATGAGAGTTGAGAAGGGTTTCACAAAGATTTAGATAGAATACAAGTTAGAGCTATAGGGCGATAGTTAGAAGGATCAGAGCGGCTTCCTTTTTTCGGAATAGGTTGGACATATTCGACATGGTTTGAGGTGAGTTCAGGAGTGAGACAGGGCAGTGTGCCCTCACCCCTGCTATTCTTATTATACATTTATTATGGACTGAAGAGAATATGTAGATAGGTGGACAATGAGCATACACTGCTATACGCAGATGATGCATCATTGATAGAAGCTGAGGGGGCGGATCTGCAGGAAATGTTGAACAGATGGAATGCCCAAATGGGAGAAATCGGTATGAAAATGAATACGGAGAAGACAGAGGTAATGAGAATAGCTAGAGAAAGAACAGAATTGAACATCAATATAGAAGGAAGAGGACTACAGCAGGTGGATAAATTCAAATACTTGGGAGTGATGATGGAGGGGAGAGGTCAGGGAGGGAGATAGGTGAGAGGAAAAAGAAGCTCTCTCAGAACGTAAGAGCATTATACCCAGTACTGAAAGAAACGGCTATACCAAATGAAGTGAAAATGGTGATATACAAAATAATACAGAGACCATTACTAGTGTTACGGGATGCGGTACAGGACTGGGCCACCTTGACACAAAAAAAAATTCGAGAAGAGTGAAGGCGATGGAGATGAGTGTGCTGAGATTGATTGAGGGAGTTAACCTGAGAGATAGGCGGAGAAGTGAGGAAATACAGAGAGAGCTGAGAATTTGATCAATAACTAAACATATACAACAGAATAAAATGTGATGACAAATAAAGCCCTGTTACAAAGAGGGAACTGGACAAAGAAAAGAGAGTAACCGAGCTGGACAATTTTGTGAGGAAAGTACATAAGCTGTAACTATATGTAGAAGGTCGCCATTTTCGATGCATGAATGCTGCAGGAGTGTCTATGGTGGACGTGGAGGAGAGAAGAATGCTACGAGGATAGCAAACCACTCCCGAAGAAGGTTCTTGCAGAGGCAACACCTGACCAGGTCAATACAGAATTACTACCTGAATGGGATGGTGAATAAGGTGAATTATATCTATATATATATACTTATACTATATATATATATATATATATATATATATATATAGCTATATATATTATATATATTAATATATATATATATATAATATATTATATACCGGTATATATATATATATATATCACCTATAAGAATATATTATAATATAAAATATAACTTTATATTAATAACCTATATTTATCCATTATATAAATATATTAAATAATATACTAATATATAATATTAATATATATAATATTATATATAATATATATATATATATATATTCATATACTATACTATATATAAATATATAATATATTATATATATATTATGGTTTATGTGCACTGTGACGAATCTGAAGTTTGAGAGGAATGGTAGAGAGACTTTGGCAGGGTGTGTAAACAATAAGGGATATGAAAGTAAGTGTAGAATACCATAGAGTAAGGTTATGGATTGGGAGTGAGACAGTCTTCCGTATGAAAAGTACTATAATTATATAGGGGCCAGCTGGAACAAGATATCTTGAGTCCTTCCACCATATTAGGATATATAATTGGATTGAAAAAGGGAACAGATGATGCAGTATAGTATTGAAAGCTGGTGAAATTACGGCAGGAAGTTGGCTGCGTGCAATTAAATCATTAGGTGCGCACTGGAATGGGCCTAACTTGGGTGCGTAGTGTTCTTACATGAGGGTATGTGTTCCAGTGTTAATGTCATTAGTAATGGGGACTCATTGGTCTGAAATAAGTGGGTATATTATCTAAAGTCCGATTGTTCATTATAGACAATCTTAGGGGCGTGTTAGGTGTGCAGGAAGAATGTTAAAATGAGGATCATGAACGATATCTTAGAGACGTTGTGTTGGTGTAAGAAAGGGGTAAATTGAGAGAATAAATGAAAGAGTACATTGAATGGTTTGGTCATGTGGAAAGGAAAATTGAAATGATAAGCATTGGTTGATATAGCGGAATGTATGTCAGATGTGGTGATATCGTTAGGAATCGACTGGCTTGGAGAGCAAAGAAAAAGTGGATTGAGTTCAGTAACAGGAATGCCTGGAAGAGAGAATGGTGTGTTTAGCAATGAGAACCAGTGCATACTAAGTAAATGAATGGGTGAAGGGTTTGTGAGGAGGTTATGGTTACGCCCACTCTAGGCCAGGGAGGTATGACCGCCTATAATTGATTGATACAAGATCGCCATAGTGAGGACTGTGACATCTCTAGGGTGGATCCTTTCTGACTGTGACGAGTCTTCTCAACTCCAACAGGAATAACACGGGAAAAAGTGCAGTAAGGGCTCGGCTTCTTTTCACTTGTCATAACTTTCTTCTACTTTCCTGTTTAGGGAAAGAAGGTGGATGACTATATATATATATATATATTATATATATACTATACTATATATATATTATTATATATTATATATAATATAATATAATATATATGATATAACTATTAATATATTCATAATATATATATTATAAAGTAAAAAAAAATCAACTTCTTCATCCCTACACTTACAAGCTGCACCTCCACAATTACCATGGGTCAGAAGCATATAGTAATACCCTGTTTTAACATGAACAAGACTGAAAAATGACAAACCAGTACTTCAGTGATCACTATATTATACCTATATAGGATTATTCCCCCCCTATATATGAATAAAAAAAAAATAACACCAAAGAATTAACTTACCAATGTTGCTGCCTCATTGTGTCCCATTTTTTATTACAAAAGTGTATATTAAAGCATGGTTCTTAATCGTGGTTCGCTAACTTTTTTGATAGCGCGATTGGGGTTAAGCAATACACTAAAAATAAGCGCTTCTTTTTTTTTTTTAAGGTTAAAACTTGTAGATAAAAAAAATTACGCCTAAATTATTACGCACGATGCTCCTCTACTCTGGATTATCAGCTCCGATTCCCTTTTAATTAAAATATTTACTAAAATGAATTTTATAAAATGAAGCACCAGGAATCGTCTTGGTGTAGTTTTGAGAGTTGCATGTGTAAAACTGAAAATTGCAAAATATGAACCTCTACCAAAGAAGATGCAACAAGTTTCTCAACATTAATATGGTAAATAAATTTATAACCCACTTCTGCTATTTTTTTTTAGATTAATTTCGGTCAGAAAATCGTAAACTACGTTTTATAAATGAAATTAGTTTTAAATACAGGAGACACACGTAACTCAAGTTTACTCAAATTAACTAAAGTACAAGCAACCTTCTTCGTTTGACAGCAAATGAGCAATAGTGACAGGATCAGAAAGTTGGCTCTTTAAAAGCACAGTAAAACCTTGTTGCCAGATTTTTTTGCTTGTCAAGTATTCGTTATTGCCGATAACCGTATAACATTAAAAATACGTTTGTGGGTAGAGAAGGGATTTAGATTATAGTTAGACTCATGACTAAATAATATAAAAAACTATATATACTTCCTCACTATAATTCTCTTCTATTTGCTTATGTTTAATTATTTTATTTAAACTTTGGTTATGAGCAAGCCAAGGCAAAATACTGCTTATTATTTTATGTGAAGTTCGTTTTCATATAGCGGTATAAATTTGCTCCCATGGATATAAATTCACCAGAATATTTTCTCAAAACAACTTACAACCATGAGGATTTCACATTCCATAATTCCAATAGTCTGGTACCTATTTTGTCGCTTTTGTTAACATCAAAATTATACAACATATCAAAATGTAAGTGTACTGGAGGTAAATTGTAATTTATTCCTTCTCTCAACCTACGCTGATTCATTCTCTCTATCTTCCACTCAAACAATCAATTTTACACCTTAATAAGTATTAATGCTAATTGCTAAATTTAATTAAAGGCAAAAAAGGCATATGCCGTTATTTAAGAGCTATAAAACTTCCCTCAAGGACCAAAAACAAGTCTTTGAAAACCAAACAAACTCACAGTACGACTTACGTAAGTTACACAATCTGTACATATATATTAATTTTTTAGTAGTTTTATTAATAATGTACTCACCGCAGTCTTATGATGAGTCTAGAATCTACGAGTCACGTTGAACAAAAATCTTTTTGTTAAAATTATATTATAAAATTAAATATATGAAAATTATGCAAAGCAAAAATACAAAATAATAAATATAAATTTATTTAAAAATTCTAAAGATCAATATAGAAGATAAACAAAGATAACGAACTCATGAATACATTCAGCACACAGAGAATATAATTGCGGGAAATGTAACCGTAACATAGGCCGCAAAACGGAGAGTATTGGATGTGAACGTTGTACAGAATGGTTTCATGCTACACCAAGCTGCGCTGATATTACTAAAAACCAATTCAAATTGTTACATGATAAGAAAAACATGACGTGGATTTGCCAAAACTGTTTGGAGAATCCACAAGAAACCAGCAATCTAAGGAAAGGAGTCAAGGACCTAAGAAAACTGTTATTGACCTATGTAGACGCATTAAAATATATTAAATATTATATACCAATTATTAATTAGATTAATTATTTTGCCCAGCTAAATTGTCTTAACGTAACGTAACCTACCGTAACCTGACCTAATTATATTATTTAACGTTTTCCTTTTTTTTTAAATATAAAATATTTTTCGTATTTTTATTTAAAATTAAGATATAAAAAGATATTTCTCTTTATTTTTATTTTTTATACACCACTCAATTAAAGAAAGGGTGAAAGAACGTGAAAGAGAGATGAAATGTTAAGCACAGCAGAGATGCAAGCAAGGATCCCCAACCTATTTTTTAATTTCAAACACTCACCAGAGAGATAGAGAACTTAGCGTATGTAAATATGATGATGATGATGATTATTATTATTATTATTATTATTATTATTATTATTATATTATTTATATAAGAAAAGACTTGCAGTCTCCTAAATTTATCGTTGAGGTAGCATTCTAAAACCTTTTCATTGTTTCCGGTTTCCTCGTATATATGTTCGCAAACTCTGTAACTAAAAATAAAAAGGAAATGCAAAACGATGAAAGAAATAAAGTAGTAAAGCGATCTAGCTAACACCTAGAACTATGATTAAGTATACAAAGGACATGACACCTTACAAAATTAGCTTGAAACCTCGAACTATTTTACTAAATAAGGAAAATTGATTTAGTATTCCTTAGTTCTGAAACACAGTTAACATATAGATGACATTAAAACAATAAAGAATGTAAATTGCACAGAAAGCTCAGATTCAACGACACACTCCTTACTACTCAGCTGATCACTTTACAGGGGCCAGCATACCCAACTACTATTGACAGTTTTGAACCCTAAACATGGAGAAACCAGAAACAAAGGTTCTTCAAATTGGCGATATCAACGCTGCTTGGACATATTGTGGAGGTTCCGAAGAAAGACCTGATAACACTTCATTTTGTAATCTGCCCAAAATATGAAGATCCTTAGAAACTAACCCCTTATGAACTTCCACAAGCACCACATAGCAGTGGACCTTAAACCGAGCGTGTTGGGAGATGGCTATTTAATACTTCACCAACACAGGAAGCAAGATTGAATACAATCTTGGGGAAGAGTCGCTGGAAGAAGAGAAAGGAATGTCTACAACCAAATGACAATAATAAATAGTATGTACATAATGGGAGATAGTAATATTAAAATTGTGCAATGAAAGATAAATATAATATAATAAATTTCAAAACTAATAAGAATAAGAATAATGATACGTGAAAAAAAAATGATATGACAAAAAATGAATAATATCAATAATACTAATAATAATAATAATAATCAATAATCTCTTCTTAAGTGTAAAATAGTGTAATAAGACACTTAATTTGGTCGCAAAGTCAAAAGGGAAAGTTCGGAAAGGTCGAGAAGAGGTGCGAAAATTTCATAAGTCAGGATAAAATATTCCAAAAACAAAAGGAAAAGCTCCAAAGTCAAAACATTGACCTCAAAGCCAGAGGGAAAGGCCCCATAAGCCATTGAAGCCAACAGCAAGGGTTGTTACCTACTAGTGTTTCACTAAAATTGATAATTATTCTGCTGTCATCTCAACATTTTATCGCAATCACAATAGTCTATAATCCTGGCATCTAATTTGCTACCTCTAAACACGAGCTGAGGCGCGCCTATTTCAACTTTTTTTTAGTGCGGCCTGCGCTATTGCCGCCGGACCTAGGGCACGCTATACTTTTTGTTCACATTCAATGTACCTAGCAACACTACGCCGCCTTTGACAGCACCGGCGACCTTTTTCGCACGGCCGGTGCCTGTTCGCTAAATTCATTTGCAAAGTAAACTTCCTGGTGCCGACTAATAAAAAACATGCTTTTATTAAAAAAATACAAACACCACTATTTTATTTTATTTGCTAATAATTTATTAAACCAATATCTACACGTCCTCTTCCCCCTCCAATGTCCTTGTAGTCCATGTTTTCCCAGGAGGTTAACACGAGCGCTTTGCAGAAGTTGCAATTTTTTAAAGAGCCATGGATTGACAATTTATTTGTTAGTTAAGAAACCTACTGAACAGATATATATATAATATATTATATATAATATCATATATATAATATATATATATATATATATACTAATAGTAATAACTATATATATATATAATATATATATAATATATATATTATATATAAGTAATTATATATATACTATTAATTATATATATATAAATATATGAATTATATATATCATTATATATATAATATATACTAATTACTATATATATAATATATTATATATATATATATAGTTATATATCATATATAGTAATATATACTATATATATACTATCATATATTATATATATATATTATATATATGATATATATATATACATATATAATTTAATAATATATATATATATATAATATTTATATATATATCAGTATATATATATATATATATATATAATATAATAATAATATTATATATATATATATATATATATAAAAGTTACCTTGGTTTTTAGAATGAAACAAGTTAGCCATGCTTCTAAGTTCTACCTTTTAAGGGTAAAAAAAAAATGCTTTGTTCCTGTTCATACGGGCGCCGGAGATTTGCTGTGCGCCAGGCTTAGTTCCGCCTTTTTAAAAATAGTTGCGCCTATGCGCCTACGAATTGATATTGCGCCATAGGCGCAACTCGGTAGCGCCAACACCCAAGCTCTGGCATTTTAACAATTGTAATTCAATAGATATCTCTTTTTTTTAATATATTTCTTTATAATTTATTTTCATATACTACCTCAAATAAATGAAATGTGTTTTGTGAATTAAATAATCACTTATACCGTCTTACATATATTTTCTAATTTTCATTTCAGCTTGATTGCTCATGACTTCTTTCCATGCTGCTATTCTATATTTAGTATTTTCAGTACAAGTTAGCAGGAATTTTAGGAAATGAATACTCCTTTTTAATTTCCATTAGTTGTTATGTTTGATATACATTTCTATATTTACTTATGTTTAAATATAACTGAATCGGTAATATTAGGAAATTCCTTTTAGAGAATAAAACTCTTCTTACCAATGAATGGTTATATTCCCCTAAAGCCTGTTTGTACACATGTTAATTTTTCAAATATAGTCTTTCCATTTTATATAACGATTTACTCCGTATCTTATTTTTATTTTTATTTTATTCACTGTCTATTTTTATTCTTATGTTTAATATACTTACACTGTATTCGGTAATATTTTTATATACTTTATTAATATAATTTGGGTATAGCTGTAAGTTTAGATTTTACCTATTTTTTATCTTATTTTAAATATATTTTATTTTATTTCTTAATTTTTATATTTATTATTATTTAATTTTACTTAATACTCTTCTTACCAAGAATGGTTATATTTCCCCTAAACCTTTTGTACCACATGTTAATTTCTATATATTTCATATTATATTTTAATCATACTTATATGAATTTTTATTGATTTGGCCATACAAAGTTTTTCTTTAAACCGAAAATTATCTTGTTAAGCTGGATGCCGATGATTACAGGCCATACCACGACACCATGTATAAATAAATAAACCGCTTGATAATAAACTGCGGTATAAAAATTTTAATATATGCAGATAAATATATAATTTTTCGTTACTCAGATTTTAGCTTTATCAAAATCTTTCAAAGAAGTATAATAGCATATAAAACCTAATTAGCCTAAATGATTATACTTTTTTAAAGAGGTAATATTTACTTCAATTTAACTATTTAGATCTTACCAGTGTCAATACAATAGTTTTAGCTAAGATTTTTATACGTTCGGTATTTATTATCCCTTTAGTGTCCAAAGAATATCACTAGTACACAAACCTGTATATACTTCCACATATTATCTCATCTATTTTTGGTTTTCTTTATATCTTTAGATCATAGGATATAAAACTATTATAATTACTCTCCCCCACACATATATCTCCCTTCCAATATTTTAAACGACGTTACAAAAGTCAAGCTGGCGTACCAACATAACGCCCCCGCGCGCACAGCCCCGCGGTGCGGCGGGGGGTGGCAGCAGCCGAGAGGGCGCACGCGCGGGTACAGAGGGAAATAGCAGCGCCAATTTTTCGATGAAAAACTCCATACACTGGAAGAAGCTCTCTCCTCTCTCTCCCTCTCTCTATATATATATTATATACTATATATAATATCATATATATATATCACTTAATATATATTATATATTATATATATTATATATATATTAATATATAATCATATATACTATCATATATATATTATATACTATATATATAGTATATATATATATAAAATATATATATATCTATTATATATATATATATATATATATAAGCCTAATGAGTATATATTATACTATATTATAATATATATAATATATTATATATAGTAATATTATATAATATATATATAATATATTGCGTTCTAAGACCACAATCAAGCGAAAGTCGCCTGAAACGTGCAGAAATATGATGCATTGTGCAAAACTCACAACCTTTACTTACGTCATTTGGATGAATTACTGTAAATGAGAACTTACAGAAAATGATTAGTTTTTTTCTGATCCGTGATTACATGAGACTCATATGGGATATTTCAGGTCAGATCTTCCAAGGATCAATCACTGAAAAGAAATTTCATTACAACGAAACCTGACATTCTTCAACCCAAACACTGTGCTTAAAAGACTGTGCCCTAGGTTCAGATGCCTTCCGAGCGCTTCGATTGCCTTGTATCGGCAGTAAAGTTCTCCCAATTTTCATTTATCATCTTTTGAACTCGTTATAATCAAAAATCCATCCTAACTCTACAACAAGAGCTTGCAGTAGATTAGAGGGAACAGAAATTAAAAAAGAACAAATGGATCATACTCTTTACATTTCATCATTTTAAATGCTTGGTGCTTTCAAAGCAAAATTTTGGGAAAGTATTACATAACACTTCTTAAAAACACTCCATAAAAAATCACGCACACCTCCATCCCCCGGGATGTAAGCTTCCAACTCTTTTAATCAGAAACCCCCGGTCGATGCCACCAGAATAGCTAAATACAGTTGCGGGGAAAGAGTTTTTTGCAATAAAGCAATGGAAGAGGCCCAGCGAAATCTGCAAGAACAGCTGGCAAATTCGAGACATTCTGCCTACTAAACGCCAAAAACGCAAATTATGGACAAGCTTCTTTTTGATGAGCTACTTCTAGAAAGATGTTCGACTTCATTAATCCCTTTCTGCACACATTTCAGGAGTGCAGGGTTTTAGACAGAAGCCCATTGAATATACTAATATTCCACTCAAGCTGAAGTCGGAAGCATACCAAGAGTATGGGAAGGTATGAAACAGATGTTTTGAGCTATTTACTTAGCACTTACAGCACCTTAAAGTACAAACAGTAAATAAGAGTCACTGCAAATGGGTAGTACTGCTTGACAAAAGCTCTTTACAAAGGCGGGAAGTTCGTTGCAAAGGTTTCATGTGACGGGATAAAATCATGTCTGCGCTTCTAAAGGACATGTTGCTGCATAGTTGATAATAAAAATAAAAATGAAAAATAAGACAACAAAATAACTACGTAAGATGTATATTAAAATATGAATTGATTTATTGATAATAATATACTATTTGTTTTCTTGTTAGTATTCCAGATCGTCTTGATATACAGATCTTTATAACTTTCACATGACACCCCCCAAGTAGACATTGCTTGATCATTTTTGCATGAAGAATTCTTTTTCAAAAAGATAATTAAGAACTTGAATAATAAAGATAATTGAGAAGTAAACTACATGATTCGACATCACCGTTTAAAGGATTAAGTGAATTAGGAACTGTAGTCTTAAGCAATAGAGTATGATCGGGCTCGTCGCACTGGACTTTAGAGAAATTTATAGTTTGCGAACATTTTCTGTGACGCTATATACAGAGACGAAAGGGATTATATGAGCATATTAGAAGTACTAATTAATGAAAGTCTTAAAAATACAAATGTTGGTATTTGTTTATTTTGTAAGTTCTTTTGCTACGATTTACCTCGTAATAACAGTAAGTAAAAGCGATGTTTTAATCTAAATGCGCATCTCTTTTACTATATATAATATAAACTCTTTATTTTCATTAAGTAATTACATACTCTA
>JABUQX010045196.1:55000-57500 GCA_015478945.1 Trachelipus rathkii | reverse complement strand
ATATATATATATATATATATATATATATATATATATATATATATATATATATATATATATATATATATATATATATATATATATATATGTATATATATCATATATATATATAACTAGTATGTTAATGCTTACATGCAATTCAAATATTTATTTGATAGTTAACCCTGTGCCCAGGGTTAACTATCAAATATATATATATATATATTTTTTTTTCTCACCAAGCGCCTCCGTGTAGGGTCATCCCCTGTCGTTTGCAATGCTCCTCCACAGGACCCTCTCTTCGTACAGTCGATGTTCCTCCACCTGATCCAGCGTCCATCCCCTCTTCGCCACAGCCGCCGCCACTCCATCCTTCCATCTTTTCCTTGGTCGTCCCGTCGGTCTTCTACCTGCAGGCTGCCATGCATAAAATCTGGCCGGGTATCTATCTTCATCCATCCTTCTGATGTGTCCATACCATCTCAGTTGTTGTCTCTCGATCAAATCCTCCACCGCCTCGACCCCCAACTCCTCTCTTATCTCAGTATTCCTTCTTCTCTCTCTTCTGGTCACCCCTACTATCAACCTCAACACCCTCATCTCCGCCGCCACGATCTTACTCCTTGTTCTAGTTGTAAGTGTCCACGACTCCGACCCAAACAAAAGTACCGGTCTCAGAATCGTGGTATAAATAAGTGTTTTAACCTGTCTCGTCACATGTCTGTTTCTCAGCAAGGGAACCAACTGACCAACACCACTAGAGTAGTTCATTATTCTTTCCTCTATTTCACCCTCCATCATTCCACTGCTGTTTACCGTAACTCCCAAATACTTAAAGTTCCTCGCATCTTTTTTTTATTCTTTCCCCACCGATCTCTATGTTTAAGTTCTCTCCTACCCTAGCTTATCTTCATCACTTCAGTCTTGCTCATATTCATCTTCAATCCCCTCCGTCGCAGCACCTCCTTCCATCTGATCAGTACTCTCTGTAACGTCTCCCTGTCTTTTGCAACCAGAGCAATATCGTCTGCATATGCCATTACAACAATCTCCTCCTCCTCCTACACCAATCTTCTCATCATACACTTGTCCATATACAGGATAAACAACAATGGTGACAACACTCCACCTGTCTAACACTGTCTTCACTCCAAACCCTGTCCCTATCCCAATACGCTGTCCTGACGGCCACTTTCACTACTGTGTAAAGTCCCATTTCACATCTAATCAATTGGTTCTATCTGGTAGTAGAAATCCTCGTGTGGTCTCCCATAAGTTTTACCCTAGGTACAGACTGTCAAATGCCTTCCTCTAAATCCACAAAAGCCATATACATTTCCTTATCCCACTTCCAGCTCTTCTCTATCATCATCTTCTGAGAAAATATCAGATTCGCGGTACCTCGTCCGGGCCTGAATCCATACTGTGCTTCATTCAGCTTGTCTCGACTCCCGTCCTGAGCCTTTTCTCTAATATCCTTTCATATAACTTCATGGCATGCGGCAGCAACGATATGCCCCTATAATTGGAACAGTCGCCCCTATCTCCCTTTTTGAACACCGGGCATACTATCGCCCTGCCCCACTCCGCAGGTACTCTCTCCACTCTCCAGAAATCATTAAACATCTTCAACATCCATCGCATGACCTCCTCACATCGCATTATCTCCACCGGCAGCCCATCACATCCTGGACTCTTCCCATTTTTCATATTCCCCATTGCCATCTCCAACTCTTCCATTGTTATCGTACCCTCATCCACGTTTATTCGGAGCTGCTCCTCTCTGCGTTCCGGAAGGTTCTCTTCTCCTTCTTCCTGATTAAATAACTCTGAAAAGTACTCTCCCCACCTGTCGCTGATTCATCAGGGTTCACTCTCAGCCTACCCGCCTTATCCTTTACTGAGTGTGCAACAGTTGACTCCTGTCCTCGTAGGTTTTTTGCCATGTTATATATTAATTTCTTAGTTCCACCCATATCCTGTCTCAGTTGTTCACCGATCCTCTCCCACGCTTGCTCCATCGCTCTCCTTTTTATGGTCTCAGCCTCATTTCTATTTACCACATATTCCGCTCTTGTCTCAGGGGATCTTCTTTTCATCCACGCTCTAAACTTTTTATTTTTTTCCTTTACTACACGTGCAACTTCATCTGTCCACACGCAGTCTTTTTCTTTCTGGAACCCGTTCTTTTTACCCCCAGCATATCTCTCGCACATGTTATCATTTTTTCTTTAAAATACTCGCACTCTCCTTCTACATCTACAACATTCTCTTCTTCCTCTGGTATAATATCAAGGACTTTTTCTACAAAAACCCTTTTCACTTCATCCTCCTTTAATCTTTCCACTGCTATCCGCTCTCTCGTTACCACCTTTGCTGGTAACGGGGGTTTGAGATTTAATATCCCCACCACCAAACGATGGTCCGAATCAAGTGACACTGATGGTATAATTTTCACGTCTCTTACCACCTTCCTGTTGTTAATTAGTATAAGGTCAATCATCGACTTATCCGTGAAATC
>JABUQX010045196.1:37500-50000 GCA_015478945.1 Trachelipus rathkii | reverse complement strand
TATATAATATATATTATATATATATTTATAGGTATATATATTATATATATATATATATATATATATATATATTTAATAATATATAGTATATATTTATATATAATTATATAATATATATTATATAATATATATATATATATATATGGAAGGACTTATTCTAGGGTCTAAGCTTCCAACGAAAAGTATAGATTTTCTTTCACTTAAACTTTTATTTTAATAATTAAATTTCCTTTCTTTTTTATTTCACGGGCATAACTGAAAGATATTTTCGTATCAGATTTTATTTTGTGATTTAAATTTTTATTTACAGAGCGTTTATAAAGGCGTCAAGCGCGAGCTATACTTTTTTGATCTACTTGATAGCATTTCCCACGTTAGAAATAATAACACCAGATAAAAGACATGGTAATTTTTTGAGGGGCAATTTGCCAACCGTTAACAACTTTACAATTATGGCGTTTCTCGCCATATATTCGTAATTATTACGAAGTATTCACATCAAATATACAAAATTATTTTATAAACAAATTATTAATGAATCCAGTTTGTTGCACGTAGTGACTTTTTGGAGGTGAATTTTTCCTAGTTTACTTGGAATTCACACCTGAACACCAGCCACTTCTAAAAGTACTTAATTTTTAGATGAAATAGAGAAGATTAAGTGAAAATTCAAGTAGTAGAGGAAACTTAAATCTTAAAAAATGACTATACCTAAAAAGTAATCAACATGTTACTGAAAGTTTTCACCCTTTATATCACTTATACTAATGAGAATACTGGCATTAGAATATAATAAATTTTTTAGCACCAATTAGAATTTTTTTTATAATCATATAACTCTTCACATTCAGTATATGACATTAAATATAGCTTTACATTTATTAAGTTTTCACATTGTACTTGATTATTCTTATTTATGTAAACATTATTTCCAGATAACTTTACTATGGGATAGGGGCCATGATATATGGGTTCTAGTTTTTTTCTGCCATACTGCTGTTTTTTAACTAGTACAAATTTTGCATCTTGCTGACTATTTGGCACATATATTTTTGGGTTCTTGGCAGTAAATTCTGGAGACAGAAGGAGTCCTAAGAATAATTTTAGTTTTTCAGCGTAAGAGTTTTCATGGACAGTGGGAAGGAGGACTCCAGCTGATCTATTAATGCTCCAGGGAGAGTTGGATTTTGGCCCATCGTTAAGATGGCAGGGGTGATTCCTTCTGAATTCAATGGGGCAGTATGCAGACACAATAGCACAATGGGGAGAAGATCTAGCCAATAGTACTTCACATCTTCCAACTCATTCGACAGCATGGTCGCAAAGATCTCAACCAATGTTTCTATGGGAGTTTTTCGATGAAGGCCAATTGTTGTGGGGTATATGGCCGGAGGTAAATTATGCTGGGATCCTAAACTCCTCAAACCACACTCTGAATAAATCGACGTAAACTGCGTTCCTCTATCAGAAACGTAAAGTTGCCCACCATCTCCAGCTCGGGTAAGAAATTCTCCTACTAATTCCTTTGCTATAATACACGTTTCTATGTTTTTCAAAGGGAAAGCAAAGAGATAACAGGAGAACCTATCAATCAATGTTAAAAGGTACTTATAGCTTTTGCATTGAGGCATTTTAAGAATGTCAATATGAACTACCTGAAATTTGGCCGATACTGACCTATAAGATTCATATGGAGGGCTTATTTTGCGAAAAGATTTAGATCTCTGACATGCATCACAACTTTGTACAAATTAAGCTTTACAATACTTGGCATTATTTTTCCAATACAAGCGCTTTCAAGGGATGCCAGAGTTTTCGTTTAACACCAAAATGGCCCTAATAAATTGGTAGAAAGTTTGAACTGAAAGAAAAAGGATTCCTGGAACAAGACACATGGTGAAAGTGGAATATAATTCTATTAAACGACTAGTGACGACCCTAAGTCATTCCGATAATAAATAGTCTTTTGTAAGCTTAAGACCGCGTATTTTCTTGGTTTTATTTAAATATTTCTGAAGTTGTTTTACATCAGTTTCTTGTGCTGCTTGCAGTTCTTTGTAGTCAATCTTACACTGAAAAAGCTTAAATACTTCATTGGCGGAAATATTGAAAATTGATGCAAGAGCATAACCGTCATCCTCTGTTGAAGAATTCTGCTGGGGTAGAAAATCTGGTGATGCAAGACTCATCACAGGTAACTTCTGGAATGACTTTTCTGCTTCAAAGGTATCTGAACTCCAAGGTGGAGAGAAGAGCTTGTTGCTGAAACTATATTTACTTTTCCCGCAGAAGTGGAAGGAGTGGGCAAATTTGATGGCCATTCAGAGGGTCTCTGAGCTGGATTTCTACTCAGGAAATCGGCAAGAATATTTTCTTCAGATTTAATATGATGTACAGCCAAATCATATTCAGACAAGAAAGTTAGGTATCGCTGCTCCCTTGCTAGCAAGTGATTAGCATCAGTCTCTTTTTTTAAGTGACTGTGTGACTGAAAGATTGTCACAAAACGCATTTACCTTCCTTGCTTCTACTATGTGGGTAAATTTCTTAATTGTTTTAACCAAGGCAAGGAGTTCCTTGCTATATATACTGTAACCAATTTCAGTAGGATTCAATCGATAACTGTAAAATCCCAGCGGAACTGTTTTTTTTCATTTTCTGTAGAAACTACTACACCTGCCAAGGCTGTCTGACTAGCATTAGTGAAAACAGATATTTGAGCATTATTAGAAGGAAACCCCAAAGGTTTAGCATTTTTGAGGGCCAATTTGGCCATATTAAAGGCTTCTTCTGCCTCAGGATTCCATTTTACTCTGCGTTGAGAGTATGGTGCACCTTTGAGAAAAGAAAGAAGAGGAGAAATAATTTCAGAAATACCAGGAAGAGAAAAGCGAAAATAGTTTAGACTGCCTATGAAAGAACGTAAATCTTTGATAGTTTTGGGTTTTGGGTTATTCATAATGGCAGTGGTTTTATCCTCATTAGGGAGCATGGAGCCTTCGGACACATTAAAACCTAAATATGTAATCTGAGACTGTCCAATTTGGCACTTATCAGCACTAAGTCTCAAATTAAAAGATTTTAACCGGTCTAGTACCATTTCTAAAATCTTTGTGTTCATCATGAGTAGGAGTGGCGATGAGGATATCATCAATATATATAAAAATGTTAGGGATTTTAGAAAGAATTAAAGATATGTATTTTGTAAAACTAGTGGGACTGGAATGGAAGCCTTCTACAATACTATTATATGAGAAACTGCCAAAAGGAGTATTTATAGTTAAGAACTTTCGACAATCAGGGTGGACTTTAAGGTTATAAAATGCCTTTTTTAAGTCTAAAACAGAAAATACTTTACACCCATGAAGTAAGTTCGTAAAGTCAATTAAGTTAGGGAGACTGAAATTGTCGCGAACAGCTCGTTTGTTCAGTAATCTCAAATCGGCTACTATTCTGACTCCACCACAAGGTTTAGAAAGTACCGAAATCGGAAATCCCCAAGGTGAGTGCGAGGGAGAAAGTACCCCAGCATTTACTAACCTGCCTATCTCTTCTTTGGCCTTATCATATAAACTAGTAGAGATTCTGCGACTTTTAATGTTAATTGGGAAACCCATAACTTTAAATTTATATGGAATTAATTCATTTAAGGAGTTTTCTTCAGTGGGGGAAAGGGGAAATTTTGTAAAGCCTATTTCACTTGTATTATTAAATTCATTTTCATTATTAATATCACCTTTATCCACACTAATTTCATTTCTATTTTTATTACACTTGTAGGAGGCATTGTCTTGATAGCTACCCCAGGGATACTATTATTATAAGTATTATTGCTCACATTAACAATTGTTTTCTAAAATTTTATATAAATCATCAAACAACGTTTAATATTCACCTAATAGAGAAGTATAAAGGGAAGGCGTGGAAGGAAGTTTAGGAGAAAGAGTTAAATTTATATAATTAAAATCATTTGTTATGGGCAGTGCTTCAGAACCATTCCCTTGAATGACTTCACAAGAAAGACCAGTTGTGGCATCAGTTTTAATATTTGAGCTAAAATCTAGGTTAAATTTATATTTAGCAAAAAAATCTATCCCTAAAATATTATCAATTACATCAGCGATTAAAAATATATGCTCATAGTCCCGTTTTAGCAGGAAATTTAATTTTTTAGTTATACAATCATAAATGTTAATCTGACTTCCATTAGCAGCTGTAAGAAAGCCAATAGAATCTTTCCTTTGTTCTGCAGAAGCATTTAAAATAAAAAATGAACTCCCTGTATCTAAGAGAAATAATTGCTTTGAATTAGCGTCATATATACGAAGGAGACAATTAAATGCAAAATTTTTTACATTCGTTTAGATTTAAAATTTTGGGAAGCACTGACCCATTGCAAGAATCTGCTTTTTCTACCCGCATCGCTGTATTTTGGCTTAGAACTAAAGGTTCCAGCCCAATAACTGACTTTTTGCTACCTTGATAATGCATATCCTTACCCTTAACACTAATACGGAGAAATCCAAATTTTCCCTATACCAAGATTCATTTTCACTCAGCTGAGAAGCTCTCTCGCATAAAACAGATGGTTTTATGCCATTAGTTGCATTTTCACTTGAATGAACATGAACCTGGATATTATTTTTATTAGCATCCAAAATTGTATCAACATTTTTACCTATACTGTTGTAATTATTATTCGAGTTTAGTTGGGGGTAGCTTTCCTCCTTAATACGTTCTATATTGTTAAAACTACTTTTGTACTTACAAATTTTCCGAGTTACCACTGGATTAAAACGCACTTTCTTTGTACAGGGGCGTAACTCCACCCCTATACTTAGTTTCCCTGCAAAGGTAGGGAAGTAGGTCCAGCATTGTTTTGTGATGGCGCTTGTGCCAACAAATGAGCCATTTTGCAAGTGCCTCCTTGGCACCTGGTAGCCATTTCACTGAAGGTGAAATGGTAATATCAAAGGGGTCCATCCTTTCTAAATCCTGAAGGTGATTGACGACGGTTAGAACGACCTCTGTCCCAGCCAAGGAGAGCGACCTCTGTCCCCAACCCATTATCATTTACGAGACTCCGTAGATTCTAATTTTTTTTTTTTGTTATGTGAGGGCCTCCAACTTCTGGGAACATCTCACTTAGGCGATTATTTATTTTTGCCAAATCATTGTGTGAAATGTGATCTTCTTTCCTAGGTTGGGGATCTCTTGCCCTGGTAGGGATGAATGGAGTCACAGCATTGACCGAATAATCTGGATAGGATTTTGACTTATGACGTTGGGATTCCATGAACACGTCAGCTGCTTCGGCCAATTTATGAATATCCGCATCCCCTTTCAATACCGTTAATAACGGTACCAGATCCTCAGGTAGAACACGAAGAAACATCTGTTTCATAAGATTTTCATTTTGATGTAGAAGCCATTGATAACTGCGGATTCCTAATGATGCTTTAATTCTGTTAAGATATGCTGTGGGCTTTTCACCAGGTTTAAGCTCCTGTCGAAATAAATTTTCAGCTTTCTCTTTATCAGATGGAGCATAAGTTTCAGTTACAAGGCGAACCAATTCTTCATATGTTTGGTCGTTGATAGGATAGCTTATTCTTGAAGTTATAGCCGAAGGTAAGAGAGGACCGAGAAGTTGAACTTTTTCGATATTATCAGTAACAAAATATAGGCTAAATAGAAATTCCACTCTATCTAACCCCTTTCCCACATCCCTTGTTTACCGAGGAATATCCTGCACAGAGAGTACTTTCCTAGTTCTTTGATGTGGTTCGGGTGATGGGGTGCGAGAACAATCACCAACCGATAAGTTATTAGAGCTGTGACCGTCGTTAGTATTTAGATTTTCATTTTGTCCATCATTATCATTTATTTCAACATCTACATGATGTATAGAAATTCCAGACTGTGGATTATTTAAATTTTGAGCACCAGACCTGCTTCTAGTCGAAGTCATCGTTGTAAATTGCAAATTTTTTTTTTTTTTTTTTTTTTTTTTTTTTTTTTTTTTTTTTTTTTTTTTTTTTTTTTTTAACACTGTCTTAATTGTACATTCACTTAAAAATTTTATTTTTTTTTTTTTTTTTTTTTATTTTTTAGTAAAAACACTTGACTCACTTTAACTACACACAATTTACCCAAGGAGACTAATTTGTAAAATTGTTAAAAAAAAAAAAAAATTATAAAACCATTTATTTATAAAAATAGGCCTGTTGCCATAATAATAGTTGTAGCTTACTTATATAGGCCCTAAGAGAGGACAGATAGTTCAGTAGGCTAAGGCTCTTAAACTAGGAATAGGCCTGGTTTTAATTTAAACTTTTTTCTTTATTTTTATGTTTTTCACTTTTATATTTGTAGAAGATTTTTTCTTGCTTTATTTATGAATGCACTAAAAACTATAGTCTTTTATTTTTATTGTTGAACGCAATTATGTGCGTGCATAGCCTAATTAGGGACTCGTGCGTAGCCTATACTGGCCTATTTTTCCAAAGTTATTAATTTCACTAATATTTTACTTTTCTTAATTTTTTTTTTTTTTTTTCAATTTAAATTTCTTTTCTTTATTATAATGTTTTATTTGTTTGTTTTCAGTCACTCTGGGATAAACCAACGTGGAAGGACTTATTCTAGGGTCTAAGCCTTACCAACGAAAAAGTATAGATTTTCTTTCACTTAAACTTTATTTTTATATTATTTTCTTCTTATTTTATTTCACGGGCATAACTGAAAGATATTTTCGTATCAGATTTTTTTTAATGATTTAAATTATTTATAGAGCGTTTATAAAGGCGTCGAGCGCGAGCTATTGTTTTCTAACTACTTACATATTCCTGCGTTAGAAATAATAACACCAGAATAAAATGACATGGGTAATTTTTTGAGGGGCAATTTGCCAACCGTTAACAACTTTACAATTATGGCGTTTCTCGCCATATATTCGTAATTATTACGAAGTATTCACATCAAATATACAAAATTATTTTATAAACAAATTATTAATGAATACAATTTTGTTGAAATATATATATATATATATATATATATATATATATATATATATATATATATATATATATATATATATATATATATATATATATATATAATATATATATTATTTATTTTTATAATATATAATAGTAATAATATATTCAAAGTTTTGAAAATAATAAAAAAATGATATACACACATAATTTACGAAATGTTTTATTTCAAAATGAGGCATAACTAGTAAGAAAAGTTCTTAATAAATTATTAAAAAGTAATTTCGCTTTTTTATCTTGAAAAGTAAGAATTTAAGTATTTCTTTTTTCTTTCACAAAATCAGTTATAATATCTTCTATCAATTGATATTTTTGACGTGAAACTTTTCCCAGTGAATGCTTAGTAAACATAGCCCATTTAATTTTTCATTGGAAATAGTTGACCTTTTTCACGTTTTAACACGTCGTAAGGTACTAAACGATCTTTCAATGGTATAAGTAGTTGGTGGAAGTGTGGAAAGTACTTTGATAGCTTGTGCAACTGCTGGGAAAAATGTGCAGTGATTTTGTAGTAATGTGCTGTAACTCATTTTTCTCATCTATTTGTTCCCTATCTGATTCCCTCCAGAAATTAAACCAGGATTCTGCTTCACCAATTAAGTCATCAATGTTATATTCAGTTATAATGAGTTTAATTTTTTTTAAATATTCTGATTTGGTTAATTTTCTTATTCCATACTGGTGCAACATGCAAGAAAGGTAGATGCTATATGTGTTCGAAAATTTTGATACTCGAGATGCAAATGAGAAGAAATCAAGGTAAATGCATAAATAGTGAAGACTTTTGAAGCAATCCCCTTAGTAAGAACTTTTTTGATGTCCTTGGAGGCTGGATCTTTTGGAATACTATATCATGGTAAATGAAAAATCTTCACAAAAATCTTAGATTTTTTAAAAAATTTCATTTAAAAAGAGACTGCATTATTTTCACTTCTAACCGGTTTTTAAAATATCTTTAAACTTTTCTTATGTGACAATGAACCTCATTCAAATTTATTATTTTAGTTTGAAGAATATTTGCTATGGTCTCCAAATATGAATTATATTTCGTCATGATTATTAAACGCATGAAAAATGTAGGACTTCCTGCTGCTGATGAAAGCTGACATGCTGCAGTTCTTATTGGTTGCGTTACATCTGGATCAGATGAGAGATTTTTTAATGATAATTTTATTTGGCTAAAATGTTCAAAAAATATCTTAATTGATTTATTCTTGGCAGAAAATCGTGTTTCGCATAACAATGGTATATTTTCTATCAAATTTATGCGGGACGTACTTTCACGGAAAAATTTTATAAATTGTTTTGTGTTAGGTAATTAATTACCAAATTTAAACGATGGGAACAACAATGAAAAAATTTGGCTTTAAGGTACTGATCTCTTATTAACTTTTGAACTCCATTTTCTTTGCCAGCCATAGTGGAGCACCCATCAAACCTAAGTCTAACAAGCTTACTCATATTTAAATTGTATATATCTCGTGTAATAGACAATATAGCTCTTCAGCTTTCACTTTTTTAAGAGGAGTAAATCCTAGAAATTCTTCACGTACATTGAGATCCTTATCAACGAAACGAACACCAATCGATAGCTGTTCTGTCCCGGATATGTCTGGTGTCTCATCTGCTAAAAGGGAGAAATATTCACAATTGTTTACTTCATTTACATTTGATTACATATGAACTTTCCACAAGTAAATATAAATTCATTCTGAATCATATGTGATGTGTATTTGGCCTTTGCTCCGCTTGATTTCAAATGTTCCACAAGAACATCTCCAGCTTTTACTCTGAATTTAAGCAAATCGGAAAAATTGCCGGTATCTTCAGTGCTACCTCGAATAACGATATCATGGGTGCCACAAAGTAT
Source organism: Trachelipus rathkii (assembly GCA_015478945.1). Classification (NCBI taxonomy): domain Eukaryota; kingdom Metazoa; phylum Arthropoda; class Malacostraca; order Isopoda; family Trachelipodidae; genus Trachelipus; species Trachelipus rathkii. Next base: position 41,069 of record JABUQX010045196.1, on the reverse strand, counting down.
TAAGGTAGAAATTGTAGGTACCAATTTTTGCCTATTTTTTGAATAAATAAGTTTTCAGCAACATGCGGTTGTTCAGTTACACTAACACGCTTATTTAATTAATTCGTTTTTGAAATTCCTTTGCTGCCACTGAGGTATCTTTATGCCATTTTGAATATACATGGGCTTTAGCACGTGAATGCATGTCTTTATATTTTCTAAATGGTTTTACGATAAATGAGCCAAATATACCTCTTTTCATAGAAGGTCTAGATAAGGCACACAATCTACAAAAAGGTCCTTTCAAATATTTAAGAAACGCTTGCCAAGGAATTGTGAAGATCTACATTCATAAAGAAGACCTCTTTCCTTCTTCAACATCTTTAAAATGTATGTAATTGGTGGTTGTACGGTCCCCATTAATAAGTAAATTTAATCCATCTTTATATTATGCGATATTCCATTAATAATAATTATCAATAATCACAGGGCTTATTAATTTCAGGTAACCAAAAAATAACATAAAGATATAATCCAAAGATAGCAACAACACTAACACTAGAACATTAAGTAATCACTTAACAGGATACTACTACTACAAAAAAAACATCATATTACACTAATAACATTACTAGAACTACCAACTAGATGAGTTTCGTAGTGTGTTCAATCCAAAGTGAAATTACTGTTTTCATCCTAAGCCCTTTTATTATAAAACTTATCCATATTTCAATATTACTTTGTCAAGATTAATAATAATATTAATATTTTTACCCACCCCCGCTCCTTCGTTCGCTTCTGCAAGCACGACAATTAGTTACCTTCGCTTCCCACGACATTTGCAAATTTTGTTAAGCCCATCAACAGTTCTCGATTTCATCGTACATTCTCTATTATGATGTTAGAGCAAGATAGGAGAGAAGCTATTATGCATCTTAAAGTCCTTAAATACCTCGTTGAAAAAAATGAATACAATTCAAGAATTATTTTCAAGCGTGTTACGATTCTCAGATTGGGGCAACAACGAAGGTATGGATGGGGTATACATAAGCGACATTACAAGTGCAAGGTGAGGTCAGGGTTGGCATGGCACTCCCTACATTTTCAGCCACAAAGTATCTCAAGATAAAAAGAAATAGGCTTTTCATATGTATATATACTATATATCGTTTAACCTTGTGGTCTTAAAAAAATTTCGTTGTGAAAGGTTCATGTGAGGTTGAAAATCTATAACTATATATATATTATATATATAATATATATATCGTTTAACGCTTGTGAATCTTAAAAAATATCTTGTTGTGAAAGGTTCTTGTGTGGTTGAAAATCTAGGGGGGGGCAGGCCCCCTAACCTGCCCCCACATAATGGCGCCCATCATACCATATATATATATATATATATTATATATATATATATATATATATATATATATATATATATATATATATATATATATATATATATATATATAAATAGCGGGTATAAGCAAAACGAAATTTGAAAACCTTTTTAAATTATTTATTAAGCCGAATAGTTTTCGGGTTAAGAATCCCTTCATTCCCATTTTTCAAAGACTTACAATATAATGATTAAATTTTAAACAATATTATATAAAATTAATTAAAAGTTAAAAATAATTATAAAGTTGAAGTAATAAGCCCATATAGAATAAATTAATGAGTACAATATTATCGTTAAGAGTTCATTGTGATTTTAAACAAAATCTCACTTCAGCATTAAAAGACTGTTAAAGCTTAGATTTTCATTTAAGGTCGGTTGGAGATGCCAAATATACAAGGATTCTAACAACTGAAGATCGGGTTCCTCAGTTTGGGCTAATATTCCAAAATTCGTATCATGTATATGGTCATTTTCCTGAAGAGAATGAGCATTTATAGCTGAAATGGGGGATGATGTAAATGGTCTAGTGCAGCAGTCTCCAAACTTTTTTGTATCAATGTACCCCTAAGACGAAAAATAATTTATAAGTTGTACCCCCTACAGGCCATATAATATAATATTATATAATATAATACATTAATATAAATAATAATAAATAAATACACATAATAATATAATATAATAATTATATAAACGACTAATGAGTGAACCTCGCAGTCAAGTGATATGCGATCATAAACTCGCAAGGGATCGTGAGCCTACTTCTTTGGCGTACCCCCAAGTGTCACTTTGCTTACCCTCCGGGGTATGCGTACCCCACTTTGGAGACCACTGGTCTAGAATTCTAAATGAAATACCTTTATGCTCAGCAATATGTGTGGAAATGCTTCGTATTGTCTTCCTTATGTAAGTGGCTCCTCATCATTTATTCCTCTGACATTCCATGTACCCATACGATTCATACAATTTTGCCGAAAGATGACCAGGTCTGAGGCATGCAACAGATAAATGGTAGTAAATACTAGATAGACAACCCAACTACCACTGTCCCTTTATTTGCCTTCTGTGACACGCAGAACATATGCTGTGGGAATTCTTTCTCCCCTACACATAGGGATATATGGAATGGAAAGGTGTTGTCTCTAATGGTGTTTTAGAGTCTGTTTTTGATTCAGAAAGTCCACTCTCGTGTAAGAAGAGTCCGGATATGAGTGCAAAGGAAGTGTACCATTGGGCACTAGAATGTCATGAAATATACCCCACAAACCAAATGCCCAATGGGAAGTACTCCCATTGCGCTACTCTCCCCTGTCCATTTAGTCGCTTCTTATGACATGCTGAATAAACAGTGTGGTTATTCTTGCATTCGACTATTAGAGATGCCTCAAAATGCAAGGATATATATATATATATATAATAATATATACATATATATATATATAATATATATATATATATATATATATATATATATATATATATATATATATATTATATAATAATATATAATTATATATATATATATATATATATATAATATATATATATAATATACTATATATATAATATATATAATATATATATATTATATTATATATATACGGTATATATATATATAAATATAATATATATATATAATAATATATATATAATATATATATATATATATTTATATTTATATATATATAATATATATATTATATATATATCAGTAAATAATAATATTTATTTAATATTAAAATCATTCATGTCTCTTATATTTAAACTTACTATTTTATGTAATTGTAAATATAGAGTAAATTGTATTGTTTTGAATTTGATTTTAAAAAATTTAATATGTGAGAATATGGACAGACATGTAAAATTCTAGAACTTTAATTTTAGAGCTTTTAAATTATGATGCAGAGACATAATCTTTTCTCCATTGTGGGTAATTCAATTTCATTTTGGAGAGTATTTTTAGCCCCACTGATTGATTTATATTAATGTGAAAATTTGTAATTTTTAAATAAAAAAACTTTAAATAAAATGGACTAATGCTTTAATTAAGAATGTGCAAGCATAACAAACATTTGCCTGTGAGTTGTAGCTTATTGTACTTTACTATTTTATATAGCCCTAAAATTTATACGCCCATTGAAAGTTTATTTATTAATAATTAGCAACCCCTCATGACTAAAACCTCAAA
>JABUQX010045196.1:0-32500 GCA_015478945.1 Trachelipus rathkii | reverse complement strand
GAAACAAGGAGAAGTGGTCCAATAGTATCAGTGGTTATACCCTACTTAAATCGGCTGAATGCAGAGTGGGTACTTGTAAAATAGATGCACGTTATTAGAATGTTCCCCTTAACACAGTTAAAAAGATAGGACATTCTTTACAAAATTGCTGAACAAGCTTTGATAACTTCGGAAACGTGTAACGTTCCCTGATTCTTTTCTCTGTGCGTATAGCACCCATGTGACCAGCGCCCAGACTACAGTGATTGAGATTTAAAACAGTATAAACTAAAGAGTTTGGAACTTCAATGAGATATTGCATCTCCTTCGTAACGTAATATAAAATATTCTTAATATATGCATGTGGATAACAGAACGTGTTTCCTTTTTCTTTAATAAACTTTATAATAGAAGTCTCACCATTTATAGCTGTTTTATATTCAAAATTTTGAGCAATGCAAGCGCATCCCCCATATTACCACCAATTGAGCATCCCAAATTCCTGACCAGGTTATTAAATGCAACTTGAAGAATTCTGAGACAATTATTTTTGAACTCCTCCCAAGCAAGTATTTGCAAATTAATATGAGAATATGCAATGGAAAAATACAGCATTCGAAGAGTCTTTAAAGGTTGTTGATTGTTGTTGAAGAAATAAGACCAACTAAAGTTTATTTCTCGTTGACGAGATTCAATTACCTACAAGCACCTCGCTAGTGGTAACTCAGGAGTGACCAAGCTTACTGGAGTAGGTTTTCGAACATCTCATCTCTCCTCTCCTCAGAGATTGACCGACCCAGTACCATCGAGCTCCTTTCAATGTGGATCCTCAAGCATTCATTGTCGACCTTCACGCCTGTGCAACAGCACATCAACCAGCACCACAGAATCTTTGATATATTTAATTATTTTATTTTTATTTTTTTTTTTTTTGTAGTTCTGTTCAAAAACATAAATGTCTTTGTAGACGCTCAAATAGTTCTTTCATGGCCCCTGTCCGGAAGAGCACAAATAAAAATATTAATGTAAACAAAAGGCTCAAAGAAATTTACCAAATCAAAATACAAGTTGAACAAGAGTACATGGTGTTCATTTTTTATGCTTACATCAATACCGCTGAAAACCCAGCAGGTCTGAGTACCAGAGGTATTACAACCTCTAATTTTCTTTCTTAAGGGTCCTTCCTGGATACTTCAAGATCAATCTGTGGCCTATTAGTAAAACTTAAATGGAAAACATAACAGCATATATATTTGTGCAAGGTACACATTTTTGGTGTGTATCCAGTCTTTTTTTACCCTCTAAAGACTACTTGTTTGTACAAAGGGGCCTTAATAGGGGTAATTCAAAAAATATTTCCAAAATTAATCAGCAAGGAGTAAGGGGCTTGAATAAAATTTGTTGATGAGAAAGCGCACCCTCGCGTCTGGTTAAAAGGATAATGCAGCAAGCATTTGTTTTTCTAAAGAAAATTATTTCGTGCCAAAATCTTAAAAAGGATGAAATTCTAATGCTAGCTGATCAACTTAATTTATTTATAGATTGAAGGTGTTATGTTCTGGTCTTGAATAACCACCTTCAATTGAAGAATATTAATAGATGCTGAAGAGAGTGAGCGTTGTCACGATGAAGTGGCGTTTCTTCCCGGAGGCTACTTAGGAGTCATCGGTGGTGCTGGTCAGCCCCCTTACACCAGACGCCACAGAACCCCCCCCCCCCCCAGTGGCAATGCCGCGCGTGAGCACCACTCCGCTCTCCGGACTGGAAGCCGGTCCGTCGCTAGTAAGAAGCGAGTAGCTGTTAGGTGATAGTGAGACTAGGTGTGCACACATTAAGGCCACTGAGAAGGCTTCGGCCACTCTGTACTCTTACGTGCAGTTGGTCCGCACCCGCCAGAAGCTTGAGAGTAACGGTACAGGAGGACACAGGGTTGACCGAACAGAGTATTTAGCGCCCAAACAGAAAAAGAGAAACTTGATTTGATGGTGTGTTCGTGAGCGATATTTGATGGTGTGTTCTGAATCACATTGATGGGTGTTCGTGTTGCTTGTTGGAGTGTTCGTTGTGCCACTCCACGTGGCACTGGTCATCTCCAATGGTCAAGCCAATTTCACGCTGTTAAAGTTCGGCTCCTTAAATAAACCACCTTCAAATGTGTTTGAAGAATAATTAATAATGTTGAAAAAGAGAGTGAGCGTTTTCACGATGAAGTGGCGTTTCTTCCCGGAGGCTGCTTAGGAGTCATCGGCGGTGTGCTGGCAGCTCCTCACAGACGCCACAAGATGATTAAAGGTCTGCATCCCGATCCACGGGAAGAATTGACTTCAAAACACTTTTATATAATTATATGATGTGATAATCAATTTTCTTCTGGCAAGGATCACCAACCTTCACCTTAGCAATTTAATCTAAAGGAAATTTTCATACTAGGGTCAACAGCTTTGGGTTTTCAAGCACTGCCCAATTTTCCGCTTTAGAATCTCATCGGCTTTTGGATTACCAAGTCCAGGCAGGCTGTAAAGAATGTTTAACAGGTTTGAAAATGTTTACCAAAAATTTAACAGTATTCCTAAATATCCAAAAAGGCCCAACTTCCTATCACAGACGTTAATTTGTGCGGTCCTTTTTGAGCATGATTGGTGTGGAATTGTTACCAGTGGACATCTCTTTGAAGAGGGATAATAATAAGAAAAGCTTCAAAAAATGCAATCATTAATTTACACCTGCCTTAAATATCAGAGTTATTCATGTTGATGTTCCTTCCAGAACTATGTCACTTTGAATCTTTCTGCTTCATATCCAACGTTTCATAAATCTATTTATGGCATACCTTCCAGTGTGTTGTACTCAGATAATGCTAGAAATTTCAAACAAGGTGAAATATGCTGTTAGAATCTTTGTCTTCAGATGTGATCTCCAAACCTTATTGCGTATCAATACACATCAAACATTACCAATATTCGAATTTATTCAAGTTGGTGGGGTCAGGTTCAATTTGAAGAGGAGAATGATTACGAACATTAAGGGATGCTCTTATAAAAACTATTAAGTAAAGCAACCTTAATTTACTTTCAACTATTGAACCTATTTTAAATTTTATTTTATCAAATGTTATTAAATTCAAGCCTTTAAACCATAGGTCATCCAAAGAAATAATTGGAAATTATTGCTCCCAAAATTCTTTGAAGCCTTATGGCAATTCAAACCTCATATTCAATGAAGTTAGTTTCCTCCCCATTTGGAAACAACTTCCACCCTCACAACAAGACTTAGCCATAACTCTAACTGCTCAAGGAAGAGTTTTAGAGACTTTCAGGTAATTATGGTATGAGTCTTATCTATTAAATTTGCGCCAGACAAGTAGAAATCTCTATCAGTCAGAGTGGACCAGCAGAATTAAAATTGAAGATATAGTTCTGATTCAGACACCTAATAAGCCTAGACCCTTCTGGCTTTGGGACAGAGTTCTGGATGTCATTGATGGTCATGACTAAAAGATCAGGAATGTGTTGTTAAAAAGGGGAGATTGGACAAACCTGTCGTCATTCTATTTGTCATCTCTAACCATTGGAGTTATCTTAGATAACTCCAAATGGGTAGAGATGACAATATTAATTAAAAGATAACTTATCTATTACCCACTCTGTCTCCAGTGGAAAAACTGATGCTAAATAAACAGTGACTTCTTCCAATTCAGCAATGGTCAAAGCAAACCAAATAATACAGATCAAGTTGATCCTTACCAAAATTCAAAATTGTCAATTCTTCATATGCGAATAGTTTGCGATACTGCTATATGTAGATGTTCAAATCTTCAGAGTTCAGGGTATAAACGCTTCAAACTCGACTCTCATACAGAACAAAATTCTCAGCTCAATTCAGTCAAAAGAAGACCACTTAGCAGCGCTGGCTTTCAAGCGGTCAGAGTTCCTTCACTGGGAATTTAATTCTTATTATAAAATTTATAATTCTTTTGAATTGGAATTGGTTTTCATTGCAAACTCTTCAGTGGGAGATATAAGAAACTAACATTATAACTTCCAACATACAGGTAATATTTCGCTTCCATTTTGGTTTTTAATTTATTATTTAAATAATTTAGATACGTAGGTTGTAAAACAATGTTTTAGGGGATTTTTGTGTACTTTGCCACTATTGAATATTAAGTTGTCCAACAAATCACTAACTTCGCTTCAATTAATTGATCCACAAAAACGATGGTTTAACGGTGGCCACGTTTTTAAAAAAAATCAAATTATTAAATTATAAAAATGTTAATTACCTTAAAAAGAAGGTAGGTAAATTCTATTTATTAATTTACTAATAATTTCAAATTTTCTCTATTCTTTCTTACTTCAGCTAATCAATATGTGTTACTTACTAAGTTTAACTAAGTGTTATAACTTACAGCAGAAGTACATATATGGTAATCCTTAATCAAAGCGCATCAATCTTTTTGAAAAAAAATTCAAAACCAAAAGGTAAAGACCCATAGTAATTAAATTTTTCAATATTGTTTTAATTCATGAATATAACATATTTAGACTGTGGGTATACCCTTTCAACTTTCAACTTTATTATTCTGCTATCTTAGTATTATGTTGCACCCAATCTGCGACCACGTGCGAAGAAAGAAAAGACTCCCCATAGTCTCTCAACTTCCTTAATATCGCTTCTATCTCCATTTCCATACTTTTTCTTAAAAAGTTTTTCTTTTCTATAATATCTAAAAACGCGGCAGATTATAGATCATTTATTTCGTCCGTAAATAATCTTTCTGCTGAATTACCCAGTTTATTGTTTACCGGGGAAGAGAAGCTCTCCGGTTATATTCTTTTTCCTCTCTCTGACGTATGTTTTGATTTCGGCACTTTTGGGCTTGTTTCCCTTTACTCTCTGACAAGACATATCGAAGCTTATGACTTAGAAGCTGGAACAAATCTTAATTTTAAATTTTTCGCTGCTTCGATGGGCCCATCCCGAAATGATTTCTTTCCATCTTATTTCCTGTGGTTCGTTTTAGCAGCTGTTGAAGAAGCTACTTTAATCCTAAAGTTTATCAGCAGCAGTTGTTCTGTGAGGATCTGTTATATATTCCAACGCTCTTATATTTATATAACTAATTACCTTCGATTTTCTGTCTCCTCATCAGTAATCTCTCTGATAGTCAATCAATCGTTATTCAAATCATTTAGAATTGATCAAATTCACTACAACATAAACCAACACTAGCTAAAGAAAAGTATTTTCTTTTTGTTATCTGTGTTACAGCGTAATAAACCCAGTTTTTAATTCGCTCATATCAATTAGCAACTCTTTCCTCGATATTATGTTCCACCTCAATTATAATCTTCCTCGGAAAACAGAACTGAAAGCCTTTTCTCTGTGCATTATATTTTTGCATTATCTTTTGAATAAACCTCGTGATCTTTCTTTGAAGAATCACATTGTTTATCAATTCTAAATAAGTTGTGTAAGGAGTTAAATATTAGGAAAACCTCTTCAGAAATTTCTTTTTTATTAAACCATTCTTAGTTCTTGCTCTGCATGTATAGTGCCCGTTTCGCCCTTGTATTAATATATATCATGAGTTTTTACCAGCCTGTTAAATATGGCGGCGGTCACTCTCATTAACAGATTCGTTCTTGAAAAGGATGGACTGGCTGCAGTGCTTTAAACTATATTGCCTTTATCCAATTGTTCTGCTCTCCATTAAACTCTCTTCTTCCAAGTCCAAACGCTGCACCATTCTCCTTATGCGTAAGCTTTTGATAACGGGAATATTGCCTCTGAACCCTTCAGTTCGCAGACGGGGCAGACCTCCTTAATTTTGAGAGAGAGGCATAGCTCGGGAACTTGTCTTGCATTTGCCAGTTGTCATCCTTTTGCTCTAACCAGCTCTTTTTTTCCAACCGACTTAACCTCTATGGCTTATATTTTCATATCTTGCCAAAAGTTAGTCATTCGTAAATTTTTCGTAAGAGAAGACCTCTTTCTTTTTCATTTCCACACACTTCACTTACTTTTGATATGGCAACTGGAAAAAAGGTCGCACGTATCAAGGATGTTATCATATGCGTACACTTAAATTAGTAAATTGAAATAAAGAACAATCTACTGGAGTCTTTCCATATGACTTTATTTTACTTTTTTTTTTTTATTCTTTGGAAGTTGGAATTGTCCGTTGTTAGGTTTCATTAATTTAGGGCCTGCAGGTGCCTTACAAAAAAAGTAGGCTTTTAGGGTATTAGATTAGGGTAAGGTGAAAGGATAGTGAAAAGTTGCGATAGTGATGCAGAAGAAAACTACTTCCATTTACCTTTACATATAATTTTTTGGTATTTGACTTCTTTTATTTTTAAACAGGTAAACACCGTCATCTTGATTAGAAAAGTAATCAGAGTGAAAATAAGAATTTTAATCTTTTATAACCATTTTGAAAAAGGTAAAAGCTAGACATCCACAAATGAAAAAAAAAAACACACTAAAACAAATATTATCGGAATAAAACTAAAAGCATGAATATTAAAAAAATTAATAAAATAGAAGAAATGTAAGTGGAAGTATATGAGTTTTTATAATCATTTGATTCAATTCTGATTTGAATTTTTCTCAGATTTCATATAGTGGATTTTGTGTGGACATCCGGCATTTAACCACCAAAGTAAATATAAAAAGTTGTAAATTTAATCTAAGAAAAATAAAATTCTTGATGTTTCTTTGAGAATTTGTAAATGTGGTGGAGTGTGTAATTTGCGTAGAACCCTTCGCAACTTATATTGTATTTCACACATATTTCGTAGGATTGAAGATGGAGCAGTCTTTGGTAGGTAAACATGGGATTGGAATTTCGCAATGTCGTTTACTATGGTTTATTATAATTGTTTGGGTGACGGGAAGTCCACACCATCATTGACTCGTACTTCTCCTTGGTGAAAGTTGACATAAGGCTATGTTGTCTTGTGAGTGTGTGTGTGTTTAAGAAAGAAAAATGAACAAAATTGTAATATTTTTCTTGTTTGTGTTGTAAGAATTACTGCTATATAATAGCATTAAAACTTTTAATTTTACTGTAATTATTAATTTACACCCATTATTTTAATATTAACTCTGGCTCTAATATTAAATGGAAAATATCTTAACAAGAGGGAACATGATTTTGTTAGTAAGGTTATTAAAGATATTAACAAGTTTCTAAAGAGTGCTGGAAAGAGTGAAAATATAAAGCTATACAAAAAGGAAGTATTAAAGCAAAAGGAATGTAATAACGAAAGGTAAATAATTAGTAAAGTTTATTTAATTCATTGGTAATCTTGGAGTTCCATTCAGCCTAATACTCTATTGAAACTAGAAACATAAAATGTACAAAAATAATTTAAAAATATTTCAGTAATTGTGGAGAAATTTCTAGTCAAAATTACACTAACTATATTAAAACCATAAACCATTAATGTACAAAAATGGTATCAATAAATTATTTAAAGTTTTTTTTTCATCTATTTTTATATATTTTAAGTTTATAGTTTCATTAAAAATATGAAAAATAACGCTAGGAAAATCATAACAATTAAGCTTCATTCCGTTTGTTTTAGGGATAAAGGAAAAACACCTGTTCCAAAATTTGTTCAGAAAATTAAAACCCGGGGGGGGAATTTTTACCGGACATCATTATCATTATTATTTATGGTAATTGTAGAGTTTCACTATATCTCAATCATGTAAATACTATATCAAAATCATAAACTATTTAATTTGCACAAATGATTTAAAAAATATTTTTTCTTCTGATTTTCGTATATTTTATATATATGGTAAAGGTATAGCATAGGACTGCACATATTTTCTGAAAAAATTCTAAGTCCAGAATCAATATATTGATATGTATATATAATAATAATAATAATATATATATAATAGTAGTAATAATAAATATAATATAATAGTAGATAATAATCGACCTATAATATATACATAGATCAATATATTTGATTTTTGACTTTGAATTCTTTTCAGAAAATATATTATCCATTTTATATACAGGCTAAAATATATATATATAATAATATAATTATATATATATATATATATAATATATATATTATATATATATATATATATATATATATATATATATATATATATATAGTATATATATATTATATATTAAAAAAATTTAAAAAAATAATGTTCAGAAAATTTTTTACATGATACTAATTTCTGACATTTTTTATAGAGGATAATAGTCTACTATAGACATTTTTTTCCAAATTGTTAAAAATTATTTTTAAAATAAATAATTTTTTTTTTTATTTTCAACAATTCGATTTTATAGATTTAAGTTACACAAATAAATATAAAAGAATATAAATAAATTTTACAAAATGATTTTTATTATATCTTATGTAAAAAAAGGTTCAGTAAAACTCCAGTATTTAATCTAAAAAGTTTCTGAAAAAACTTTCTAAGTTCAAAAAAATTTCTCTGAAAAAACTTTCTAAGTTCAAAAAAAATTTCCAAGTAAGAAAATTAAGTTAGGTTTTTTAAGAAAATTGTTTAGTGGCCAAGCTTTCTGGATTAATGTCCAGAAAGCTTGACACAGAAAATATTCTTTAAAAACTTAAAGCAAAACTTTTTTTCCACTTCTTTAGAAAATTTTAATTTTTTTAGAAGTTGGAAAATTTTTTCAGAAAATATTTAGATCAAATACTGGAGTTTTACCAAAGGTTCTTATAAAATTTTATAATTTTTTTTAAAATTATTTTCGTATACTTTGTATATAAAAGTGAATTATTGATAAATGTGAAATTTTTTTTTTATAATACAAAATAGTGATATCAATGTATTGAAAATCTGAAATTGATTTTACGAGTATTTCTTCATCCCTACACAAATGAGATGAAGCCAAATTGTTATGATTTTCATAGCGTTATATTTTTAATATTTTTATTGAAAATATTATTTTAAAATATATGAAAATGCTGTAGAAAAAAATTCAACTAATTTTTTAATACCATATTGTTGGTACATTTAATTGGTTTACTTAGATGGTTTAATTACTATTAAGTATAATTTACCGATGATTGAAATGGAGTGGAACTCGACGGTTACCTTATTTTTTGATAATTTTTTTTCATGATTATCAACGATTTAGTTTTATAGATAAAAAGAATAAATAATTTTAAAAAAAATTAAATAGCTATATAAGATACAATAAAAAAAAATATATAATATAATATATGTATATTATTTTAATTTATACATAGGGTCTTTAGAAAATAGGTATATGAAAAAATATATATGTATCATAATATATATATATATATTATATATATATATATATATATATATATTAAATATATAAAGGGAGAACCTCCTGGGTTAAATTACTACTTTATCAACTCTTTTAAAAATATATTTCCAAACGCATATGAATATTGTCAATTGTCATTTGTACGGGTATGATAAATCATAATATTATATAGGCCTAACAAGGCCAATATATGCCAGAAATTGTAGTAGCGTACATTATAGTAGTGTAAATTTTCCTTAGTAAAAAAAAAGCACGTTTTACCATAAAAAGTTATATTATATATAGCGTCGGCGGGGTGACTTGAACCACTTTAGGTATAACTTCGTCTCCCAACTTTCCCCTAATGCACTTTTGGAATTTTTTTTTCTGAAATTCAAGGCCATATAGTAAGTAATAAGCACACCAAATAAAAAATAAATGTAAGTTCTAATAATAAAAGTTTATTTAAAAGTTTTTTTTAATTTAAAGCTCCTTCAGCCTGACCGTGGAGGAGTGAATCGGACCACCATTGAGAACTGTGTTGTTATTCCATCTGTTTTTTTTTTAAATTCCTCTTTTACAATATAAATTTTCAATTTTATATTTTTAATTTTTAATGGAATATCAAAAAGCTAAAAGAAATATAAAACATAAAAGTAAATAAAAATGTTATATAATGATAAATAAAATAAGAAAAAAAAATAAGGTGGCCGATTCAACCCCTCTCCGCTCAAAAATGTTGACACTTTATTATCTGGAATTTCATTTTTTTTTATATAAAATTTCATTTTTTATTTTAATTTTCACTTAAAATAGATTTCTTAGTATACAGTATTTTAAATTTAATTATACGTAATAAAAATATCAATCATTAATAATACGTAAAATACGAATAAAACAATGGTGAGTCCGCATTCACCCCATCATAAATTTTTAAAGCGGGGTGAATCGGACCAAGTTAGGCCCTGTGATTTAGCCACTAGTTACTGTCTGGAACAAAAAAATTTACTTTGCCAGTTTTAAAGCTAACATACTCGACTGTATGCACTGAAAAAAATAATTTAAATTTTTAAAAAATCAATTCACTTATTTTCATTTTTATAACAAAGTTTTTTAAAAAAAAAACTCACATTTTTCAAAAGTGAAATTCTAATTAAGGACATTTTATACCCTTAAATTATGAGCATTTTTTTAAGGAATATAAAAAACTTTCTAGAATTAAGATATCAAATAAAAACTTGAGGACCACCACAGGGCTATTAAATGAGCGGAAAAAATTTATTTATTTTTTAATATTTTTTATTTTATTTAGAGTGCGACCGAATCACCCCATCCTAAAAAGAGGTGGGGGACCTCGGGTACCCGCCCGATGTATATATATATATAAGATTATATATATAATATATAATATTATAGATATATATATGATATATAAATATATATATATATTATATATATAGCAGTCAGGGCGGTTGTCCGGCGCGGACCGGAAGCCCGCCCTTCTTTTAGTGAGGGTGATTTCGCGGTCCACTCTAAATAAAATAAAAAATAATAAAAAAAATAAATTTTATTTCGCTTCAATTTTATAGCCACGCGGTAAGTACTACAAGTTTTATTTAGATCATATTTATTTCTAGATTTTCCTTTTATATTTGTTTTAAAAAAATGATTAGAAATTACGGTACAAAATTTCCTCAATCAGAACTTCACTTCTTGAACAAATGTGTTTTGGTTTTTTAACCTCGTTATAATATAAAATGAAAAAATGGGATCGATTTTAATTATTTTTTCAGTGAGTACACTCGAGTATGTCAATGTTCTCTAAACTGGCAAATAAATTTTTGTTCATCTATCCAGGTTAAGAAAAAAACGGTGCCTAACTTTGGCCGATTCACCCCGCCGTATAAATTGATGATGGAGGGGTGGCTGGGACCACCATTGTTTTTCGTATTTTACGATTATTATTGAATATTTTATTTACAATTATTAATTTAAAATGTAACATAAAAAGTATTTATATTAATACGGTGAAAATTTTTTAAAAAAAATGAAATTAATAAAAAAAACGAGTTCAAAAAGTGTCAAAAAATTTTTGGTATTAGCGTATGAAATGGGTAGAAATTCTCAGCGATCACCACTATTATTATAGTTCGTATTATATTTGAATCTTATACATTTTATACTATTAATCAGAATTTAATATGAAATTAAATTATTATATATATATTATATATAAGGTAAAAATTAATTAAAATATTAAATTGTAAATTATTAATAAGCGTAAAAAAACGAATTATTAAACATGGTCCGTGAATCCACCTCGCTCCATAATAATGGTTGAGTTATATACCGCTAATTCACCCCTCCACTAGTCAGGCGATCTAGGCGTTATTCAAACTTAAATTATAAAAAAACTTTTTTTTTAATATTTTTTATTTTAAAATATATAGTGAATTTACTTATATTATATATGTTGTTCAAACTTATTGTGTGCTTTTTGTTGTCGACTATAGGTCAAACACTGCGTACGATTTCCAAAAGAAAGAAAAAAAAATATTTCCAAAAAAATAGAAAGAAAACATGCCATTAGTTGGCTATGAGTATCGTGGATGACACAAAGTTTATACCTAACATCCACAGTTCACCTACCCCCGATTGACCCACGACCGCCCACTCTATTCATGAAATTAACCAATTTATCACTTATAATGAATTTATCACAGTATTAATATCTTCATTTTATAATGATGTGTTTTGTGCTTCGATAGGCAAACAGTGAATCTTATTCTATATAATTATATGATATGATTATCTTTTGCGTTGTTATAAATATTACTAATAAAATTATATTATTATATTAATTTATTTATTTAAGACAAATTTAATTATTGATAATGTAAAAAAATTTATTTTTTATTTAATTTAAAAATATTGATACATTTAAGTAATATTTTAAGAAAAATTTTAATTTAATTTATATACTGTATTAATTTTTAAAAACGATTTCATTATTAGTGGAAAAATGGGTCATCAAAATTTAAGGGTGTCTATTTGTAGTTTTTTTTTATACGAATTCTTTTGGAAAGAGTATATAATTAATATTTGAATTCTTCTAGGCTATTTGTTGTTGCTTAATGTGTGGATGTTCTTTTTTTCTGCTCAAGTACTCCATTTAAGTTTTAATGTGCCATGACGAAAAATATTAAAAATTTTTAACTTAAAATATTTTTTTAGTCAATTTTTTTCTAAAAATGCAAGGGGTCCACAGAAAATTGAAATGGGAAAAGATTGTGTAGTGTCTCATCTCGTTCTTGTTATTTGTTATGGTGTAATATATATTAGTCGAGTTTGTAATTATGTTTATATTTATTTTACTGTCTAATATAGATTGTGTTGTATAATAAGCTTTATTTGATTTATTTAATATATGTTTATATATAATTTAAATAAGATCAAGTATTTTGAGATATATGGTGTGTATTTGTTGTTAATAAGTTTTAGTATGTGATGTGTTTTGTTGTTATGGGAAAACAAGTCTAACTTATATTTTTGTTCATTTTATTGTTCGATTATTTTAATGTATTGTCTATAGACTATCATTTTGTTAAGATAAATTAGTATAAAAATTTTTCTAGTTTTTACATTAGAATTTATTTATATTTTTTCCGATAGTATCGAAATATTGCTCACTTAAAATTTTTTTATATATTGGCTTTTTTATCTACGTAATATTATTAAAAAATGAAAAATGAAGTTTTTATGATTTTAGATTTAGGTCTTACTAAATTTATTGATATCAAGTTGTATTACTAAAAAATTCGGATATTTTTATTTCCTAATTGTGCTATTGATTGTTATGGTATTGTTGTTAGTATATTTAGTCTGGTTCCGTGAGATATCACGTGTATTGTGTTGTTGTTGTTGTCTCTTGTCTTCCTCATAGTTCAACTGCATTGGATTAGACATTGTGTACCTTACTAAAACCAGCTTCCGTCTTATCTCGTGTGGTTTGTTCTTATGTGTTGTTTTGAGATAGCTTTTCATCTCTGTCTTATTGTATATGCCTCTTGAATAATGGTTGTTTCAGTTGTTTAGTGTGGCAGTATTGTTTAGTCTTTTGTCTTTTGTTGTTGTTGTTGTCTGTCTTGTTGTTTTGGGTTATTGTTATTGTTATTATCTGTCGTATTGTGTATTGTTATGTTGTTGTTGGTTTTTACACTGCACTCCCCTTGTTTCTATATACGATTTCAGTATAAGTTAGTCCTCTTTATACAGATAGTGTCTTTCTTGGGATATTACCTATATAAAGTTACCACTGGAACAGATCGCTAACTCACTTTCATACTATCTTAAGTATACTTTTTTTAATAATTCGTATTACTTTCTGAGGAGGCAAATCTGCCCAAGAAGAGCAAAGGATATCAAGTAGCCTCTCATGCTATTCGCAGTGTCTTATTCAAATGTACTCGTAATTCTGAGTCGAGAATTATGATGCAGACATATAGAAAAGGGTAATATACAGACAACAATATAGGAGGGCAATTTTTAATTTATTATACATATTAAAAAACAATAAAAAATAAAATGTTAAGTATTTATTTATTAACTCCTGATGGGGAAGATAATTGACGAATTTATTTCTCAAAAAAGTTGAAAAAATTTCCTAAAACGTCTAAAAAATTAATTAATTATTTAATTAACTATAAAAATAAAATGTTTATCTCAATATTATAAACTTCTAAGTTGTTTAAAATGTATAAAACTCTTAACATTTTACCCCTCCCCCCTCACTCCCCCACCCCCCCGCTCCACCCCTACACTTCCGTGAATCTTTGTTTTTGTTTTTTACGTTTGTGTGTGTGTTCAAATTTAATTAATTATTTAGGCTGATGAGTTTGGTTAATTGGTTAATTGTTCCTCACATAAGCGGTTCTACTCTTTGAAGAATAAACTGAAACTAATTTAATGGATACCAAGACAATTTGAAAATCTTCAAATTTAAAATTTATTGAAGAAGGTGTGGGAAATGTGTTTGAACAAAAAAGAAATATAATCATTTATGGTCTAATTAAGAATAACGTTAACAAAATAAATTTAAACTTATAACTATTATTACTAAACTATTACTATAAAAACTACTCATAATTTGGCGTGATAAACTTACTACCCAATTGGTTACTATCTCCATTATTAAAAATACTATTAATTAAATATTACAAACTCTGACTCAATATCTTTAACCTTAGATGATATTAATTAAGATCACCATTTTACATCCCCCGATTTTGTAATAATTAACTGAATAATAATAATAATAATAATTATTAATTAAATTAATAGAATAGATAATGAAATAATAATATATAAATAATATTAAATAATAATTAAATATAATAATTAAAATATATAAATAATAATTAAATGAATTAATTTATATTTATTAAAAATATAATTAAATATATTATAGATAACTTATTTATTATTGAATGATAAATTTAGTAATTATTATAATAATTATAATTATATATATAAATTTATTTATGATAAATTAATTTAATATTAATATTATAGTTTATAAATATAATTAATACTTTATTATGATTTCTCTTATATTTTATATATATTTACATGTATTTATTTACTTGTATTACATTTATAATTTAAGAAAACCGACATTGAATTATTAGTTATTATTATTAATGTATTATTGATACCAGTATATCTCATAGTTTTTAATTAGTGTGTCCATTATATGTATTATTATTATTATGATATCCATATTTTCTATGATATTATCTTTAATTAATATATTATAATAATAACTAAACTTCATTATTTATTATTATTATTATTAGTAAATAGTTGCAATTTATTATTCCATTTTATTATTATTATGTATCTCTGCAGTTAATATTTCTAAAACCAGTGATTTAATTTCCCTGATTATATCAATATATATCTCTATATATCATTAGTTACATTAATTTCAATATTATGTTTGATTTGTAGTCCCAAGCATATTTATTATTTGAATTTAATTAATATTAATATTATTAATATTTACTGTACTATTTATTATAGGAATATATTAATGAATGCAAATATATATATAATAAATTTTTTTTATTGTTTGTGTATTATTATTTCTCTAAAATATTATTGCCATTCCATTTCCATTAAGTAAGTATTAACAAAGCCTTAGCTATATCTAGTCTATTTTGATTTAATTAATCATAGTTAAAGTGAACAATATTTACTCAACGATCATTTAACTATCCTATTAACTAAACAATCAGGCCTCAAAAATATAAATATCGGTCAGGAGATGAAAACCTGCAAATTTAGTTATTCAATCACTGAGAAAATATAGAATATATATTTAAAACAAGACTACTTTTAATTTTACGTACAATTACATTAAATATTTAATATACTCCTATATAGATTTTTAAAGAATTTAGAATATTTCATCAATTACTCTCACTATATTCGAAAATAATATTCTACATAATTAATGATGTAAATGTAAACAATTATCTTTAGACTTTTTTTAACTGATCGTTTGATTGCACTTTATGCCTATTTTTGTCGATATTACTGGGTTTACATTTCCCACTCTTTACTCTGACTATATATATCTGACTACTTCTTTCGAGTATCTATGATAATTATTGATTATGATTATTATTATATGGAGGGATGCTTGATAATATATATTTTAGCTGTCAAAATTCACTAGTTACTGTAGTGTGTTTAGCTTATATTTTAGCTATGGTATATTTTTCATGCCACCACATGAAATAGGCATTCTATTCTTCTGTAATTAATTATGGCGAGGCATCGCCAATGTTTTCGCATTAGAACTCTCATTCATCCTCTTTTCACAGCAGATATGCAAATTTTAATTACTTTATTGGCTATCTTTAGTTAATATGACTGTATTCTTCATCAATAGTTTTTTCATTAATGTGTGGGATTTTCCCATTGGTTGTATGATTCCTTTGATATGATTGATTAATTGAGGATGTCATAATCATATTTTCTCAGTGTACTATGGAAACATGTTACAAAGAGTTTCTTAACATAGAATTCACTCTCAAATATCTACTTTCATATCTTATTTAGATTATGAGTTTTTATTTGATTATCTGAATTGTAATGCCAATTCATCATTTCATTGTCCAATCTTACAATTCTAGTTCCTATAGGTGATATGGTAGTTCTAATTAAGGATCGGTCTTCACCTTTTTTTTTAGTAAAATTCTATTTTTTATTTACTCTCATTTTTTATTTGATACTACTGTAAAGGCAAAGTCTTCCTTCAGTTATGCTATATTTATATTATTGCATTTGCATATGTATATTGGATTTTCAACCTCAGTCTGGAGGAATGCCTTAATTATTATTTATTATTATTTAATTTTTATTTGGAAGTTTTTTATGTCATTAGCTATTTATATGATAATTTTCCTTTATAGGAATATCCTATTATTTTATTTTAATTTTTCAGTTTTTTTTTATGACAGTGTTACGAGACGAGCAGCCTCTCAAATTTTTCCTCGCAGCGCACCGCACGGTAAAGAACCCTATTCAAGGAGCGGATGTTAGTATTGAACGCCTCAAAAATTCATCTAATAGCAAATTACTCGCAGTATATACTTAATATAATGTAAGCAAGACACAGCTTTATAAGAAGGGGAGTATTAAATTGAGTAAGGAAATATACACATATAAGATGGTATATAGAGAATTTCACAACAAAACGATATAGTGGCAGGAAAGAATATGAAGAGCACCTATATATACGCATAGCTAGAACTAGTCTGCGATATAGTTTAACTATAATAATTCAACAATAAAACTAATGTGCCGGACTACAAGCATCACCCTTAATGAGTGCTACGGAGGAGCGTCATAAAGGTTGGGGTACGCGTAAAGTGGAAAGTTATCTCTTCGTAGCACTTGCCGCTACTATATATATATAATTATATATATATAATATATATATATATATATATATATACGGTAGCCTATATTAAAAAGAGATTGATATATATAAAGTGATAACTCAAAAACATCGCTAGCCGCATAAGATTAGAGGGTCAAGTTAAATTAGAATAAAGTTAACAGGACAAGCTTTATAGCATTTTGAGCCTTATGACTTAAGACCTATATCCAAAATACTAGGGGTAAAATGCACTAAGTAGCACCTTCTCACCCCAACCCAGAATTGAGAGCAGTACCCATAAAAATGGTGGAAGAGACCCTTGTATTATAGCATGGTACATGAGTTATATTATGTAAGAAAGGAAATATAAAGTATGCAGGACTTTAACAGAATACTCTCTATACAGTTTCTTGATGCTATTGCCCTAGCATTAAACCTATTTAGTGATTAATTGTGAGGTTTCCAAGACATTTTTGTTATGTTAAGGCCAAGAATGTTAATTGTCAACAGGAGAGACGAAGAGAACCGTCGAAAAGAGATAGGAAAGTTAGAAGGTTGTTTGGAGAAGGAGATTTGGGATGGGTTTATAAGAATTAAATTTCACAAGGTGAGACGACCCCATCCGGAAATTCTATCCAGAATCAGCGAGAATAGAATCGAAAGATTAAGACGGCAAGAGGCAATTCTAGAAGTAAAGAGGGAGCAGAATTGAATGAGTTGAAGAATGAAGGGTCGAGTCATCCATATGATGGATATAGTTAGATGCTGCAAGTGAGAAGATCCATTAATGGAAAAGAAGGAATAGAGTTCATAAGACAGGATTCTGAAGAACCCACTATTGACAGGAAAAGAAGAAAGTTGCCCCATCAACAACAGCCGATATTGAGCGATTTGAAAGAAAAGCAGACATAAGTAAGCAAAGAGAGAAGGAAACCCAAGGAGGAGAGCTTGAGAGCAGTGACGCGTGCCATACGGGTCAAATGCTTTGGATATGTTCAAGCGCCACCACGCCAAGTCTCCTCGTAGTTCTTAAGAGAGGAAAACATAAACTTTGAAATAGGAAGTAGTATCGCCAGTTAGACCTCGACGCCGTAAGCCGTATGGCATCGGAAAGAAACAGAAATGAGATTCCAGATGGTCTAAGGAAGTGAGAGTTGAGAAGGGTTCCAAAGATCTTAGATAGAACAGTAGAACTAATAGGGAGATAGTTAGAAGATCAGAGCGGCCCTTTTTCTGGAATAGGTTGGTATATGCGCGCTTCTAACACTGAGGAAAGTGCTAGTATTGAGACATAGAGAATTTAGTTGAACGAGGGCGGGGTCAGCACGAAAGAACATTCCCTTAAAATTCGGGGAGGAATGTTGCCATCCGGGCCACCCACCTTCCAAACGTTCATAGATTCAGCCGAGCCCATGCATCCGATCAAATTTAATCACACAGGTATAAAGACAAGGACACCTGAGAGGAGAAGGAGGAGGAAGAGGAATTACAGAATCGCCAGGAGTAAGTTAGAGAAAAGGAGGCCGAAAAGATTGTCCTTTTCAGTTGGAGTATTAGCAACAAAACCATCAGAGCGAATAAAGGGAGGAAAGGATGATTTACCGAGTTGTTAGAGATGTTTTTGGCAAGATTCCAGAAAGATTTGCCAGTAGGGAAACCAAGGAGGTCAGGGCACTTTCGTTTAATGAAAGTCCGTTTTGCTCGTCGAAGAAGTATCCCTATGCATATAACTCATATTATCTAGCTAAATGATAAATTAATGCAAAGAGTTATAGTCTATTAGAGAACAAGAATTTTTCCACACCCTAGATACCCACTGTCTCTAGCCTGAAAATAAAATTATTAGGGTGCCAATAATATAAGTATATATAAGATGAATAACAAGCCACGATATCAGAACCTATATAATAGAATTTTGATGAGAGAGAAAAGAGTTTAGATATTCGTAAGATATGAGATATATGAAACCATAGCTTTAACACCAATCAATCACGGATTTAACACTCCCACTTATATTGCAAAGCTAAAGCATCTATCAGAGTCAAAGCAGTCACTCAAATTATATAGTTAGCTATAGTAAGTAACGCAATGCCTTCTACAATAAATTTCCGTCCAGATCTCATGCACACTGCCATTGAAAATATCGGCTACACTAAATCGTGTCGCAGCCACGTCACCTTCTGCGAGCAGAGTCGTAGATAGTATCATATGTAGACTCTTCATTAAGATTACTCTCATAAGTATTTTTTGTGGTATCATACGGCAATATTTACCTTAAAACATTGGCGACGCGTACATATCTTGAGAAATTGAGTAGTGTAAAGGTAGTGATCTTACTATTTATGAAATAGAAAGCAGGAATCTATATAGATGAATAAGACATAGGATTTGAAGTAAATGTTTCATATATTACAATAATTGATTTTAGCAGACCAGAGAATCTCGGAATAGTGTGTTAGGTTATTCTTTAATTAGTGAATGGCTCCTGATAGCTCTTATGCGATACTGAAATGATATGGCGTCGCTCACCCCACTCTAATGGAGTCTCACGCGGTGAGTGATCGACACGACCTGGAGTCGAAGCACCTCACAGCGATTCTGTGTGTAGTATCACACTCAGAATATATAAGAAATTCCTAGTCGGCTATATAAGAGATTGATGAGCATTTTAGTAATAATATCATCGCGCAAATTTGAAACTGAGAATCACACCAGTTCTTCGTAAGAGACCAGTATATTTAGTAATACGCGCAAATCTTCAAATTGTTATATTTTTTAAATACTTCAAACTATTTTAACCACTTACCCCAACTCTAAAGCTTGCGTTGTTCCATCAAGACCAACGAACATGAGCACCATGACAAAGCAGTCTCGCGGTCATACGACAGCGGTCGCATATGCAGGTACAGATCTTCCAGCTGCCACCAGAGTGCAGCGCAACGCTATTCTATTGCGAGCTGATAAACAGTATCGACAAGATCAAGAGGCAGTTCCTCAGATATCAGCGAGGATATCAACGATAGCGCTATCACACGAGATCTGAGTATCTGCGAGAAACTCTAGTTGTAAACGGATAGCGAGAGTGCTTGTGAGAAAGGGAAATATATCACTAAATGAGAGTTATCTAAAGATCTCAGAATGTATTTTATCAATAAAACAAGACAGTGTGTCTGAGAAAGGATGAACTTCGCTCAAACAGCGATCTTGAGTCATCAATTCTCGAGTGTAAAGCTCAAATAAATTAGGGTTAGAGTATACTCTAAGAGTGGGATACTAAATTAATATTCGCCTACATGCATTTCATTAAATATGGGAGAGATGAGTAATAAGTTCAAGTCATCATAATTGTTTAAAGAGTTAGATAAGTTGCTAATATGAACAATATGTGCGACTACTCATCCGACGGGCCGCTGTGCACTCAGCACGTTATTCTCCGGAGATTTCTCCATAGAGCTCAGGTTCTATTCCACAATTATCCTTAGCTCATTAAAATATAAAAATGAGGTCCACTATATTATACATAGTAGACAAACAACTCACAGAAAGAAATAGAAAAAGTTATCGAGAGCGACTGAGAAATATCCACACGATTTCAAAGATACCTCGTAGACAGAGTGTTTACTACAATCGGGGCTTCTGGATAAAAACACCAGCTCTACATATTTACATTTGACAAATAATCAAATAGCAAAAAATGAAATAATACAAGAAAAGAGTTAAAATAATCATCTTCGCCGTTCAAATAAAAAAATATGTCCCTCAGCGTAGAGAATTTGTAGTGGGAATTGTAACAAAGAAGAAAGGAGATATATACAAAAAATATATAAATATAATTGAAAAAAAAGTATCTTATTAGATCTCCACACCTTAAAAATCACGTTATCTAGAAAGTTCTAATATTCTTGTAAGAAAATGCGATATATAATTAAGAACTATTCAAAATCAATTGATGCGATGATATGTAAGTATAAACTTGTACACAACACACTCAATCTGAGAGAATATGTACTAACACATTCAAATACTAACGTTTAAGAAGTCGAGAGAAAAAAAAAAAACATAACAATAGATTCTGAGAAGATAAGTGAATGCCCCACTGATATCGTCAAAAAACTAGATTTTATCTATATATTGAGAATCTAAAAGTTCTCTATATAAATTCGATCATTTCCCTACAAAAATATTATGTGTAAAAATATCGAATTACTTTCAGAATAGTTTCGGTCGTCATAGAGTAAATATCTCTCGATCCGAAATTTCAAGCAAATATAATCAGTAATATACCTACAGAAAAAATCACGATTGAGTGTGCGATATACTTGCCGATACGCACTACAAGATCGGTACAGCCCTAATATATAATATATATATATATATATATAATTGATATATAATTTAATATAAATATATATATATATATATATATATATATATATATATATTATATATATATATAATAGAATATATTATATATATATATATAATATATATTATATTATATTATATATATATAATATTATATATATATATATATATATATATATATATAATATTAATATATATATTATATAATATATATTTAAATTAATAATACGAGTATATATATATATATATATATATTAATATATATATATAGATATATATATATATATATATATATATATATTATAATATAGTATAGAATAGATAGATATATATATATATATATATTAATATATTATATATATTATATAAATATATATATATATATAATATATATAATTATATATAGTATATTAATTAATAATTAATATAATATATATATTAATATATATAATATATATAAATATATATATATAATATAGTATATATATATATATCAGGAATGAGGTATACATAGGTAAGGGTTAGGTAGCTCGCTAACCAATATTTTATTTATAGTCTTTTAATAAAATAATTTAAATGTTAAAGTAATAAATAATATATATTATTAGAATTTTATATGGAATAGTATTAGTAAAAAAGAAACTGATTTATAAAATAAATTTAAGAAAACAACTACTTTATAATAACAATATTATAAATAATTAAAATTCATTTTTGGAAATTTCACCTTCCTACTCTTTTCCTAAGAGTAAATTGGAAAGCGGTGGGCGTAAGGGTAGATCTTCATATTTTCATAATAAAAAATATATAGGAAAAGCCAAGCGTCGATAATACCTTGCTGTTGACTGCAGAATAAAAATAAGCAAATTTCGCTCTGAGATTACGAAAACTTCGCTCACCCAGTGAATCGTACGAAATCAATGAAAGGAAAAAAATAATCTGAATCCTCTCTCTCTTCATCTTCTTCTACTCTCTTCCCTTCTCTCTCTCTATCTCTCATCTCTTCTCTCTCTCTCTCTCTCTTCATCTCTCTCTCTTCATCTCTCTCTCTCCTCTCTCTCTCTCTCTCTTACTCTCTCTCTCTCTCGTCTACTTCATCTACCTCTCTCTCTCTCTCTCTCTCTCTCTCTCCTCATCTCTCTCTTCTCTATATCATTACTCTCTCTTCTCTGATCTCTCTCTCCTCTGCTCATCTCTCTCTCTCTCTACTCTCTCTACTCTCTTTACTCTCTCTCTCTCTCTCTCATCCTCTTCAATCCTCTTCTCTCTCTCTCTCTTTTCTTAAAACTCTCTCTCTCTCTCTCTTTCTTCTCTTCTTCTCATCTCTCTCTTTCTTACTCTCTTACTCTATTCTCTCTCTCTCTTACTCTCCTCTCTCTCTCTCCTCTCTCTCTCTCTCTTCTCCTCTTCTCTCTCTCTCTACTCATTATCTCTGCTCGGCTCGTCTTACTCAATCATATACTACTCTAGTTCGTCATCGTCTTCTTTACCTCGTCTTACTCCTGGTCATAACATCGCAGCAGCGCTTTCCTGCTCTCGTCTCTATTCTTCTTTCATATAGCGTCAATACTCACTACTCATACTCTCTACGCTGTCTCTCTCTCTTACCTCTCCGTTCTTTCACTTTTCTCTACATCCCTCTTTCTCTCATACTCTTCATACATTTTCTCATTTACCGGTCATCCTAAATGCATCATTAGTCTCTATTCTCGTGCGTCTCTTCTCTTCTCTTCTTCTCTACTACTTACAATCGATCTTATCTCTTATTCTCTTCCTACTTTTCATTAATGTATCTCATCTCATCACTCCTCTCTCTATCTCTCTCTTCTATCTGCTAACGTCACTCCCTCTCATGTCCATCTCATCTCCACTCTCTCTACTCTTCATCTCTCCTTTTTACTCATATTCTCATACCAACGTATTTAATTTTACTCTATCTAGCCCATCCTATCCCTGCCATACATTATCACACATCGAGTCACGTACCTACAATCTACTCTTCGAGCATCATTCCATGGTTCAGCGACTTGTGTACAACTAGTCACAAGGCATATAATACAAATTATTAAACGCTAGACACTTTTACCATTCCATGATCATTTGCGACTCTATCAAGATTCTTAATGGCGATAAAACGTATGCATCGAGTCACAAGGTATGGCATTTGTCTCTACTGAAACTTAATACTAAAATATGCGTAAAAACCATCTTACTCTTAATTTTACTTACACTATATTTCAAACATCTTTTCTGTATCTTTACTCCTTACTCCAATAATACACTTTAAAAGTTTACATATACTTAAAATACCAATCTTCTGATAACTCTTATGCTCCACGTATGTCTATCAGCCTAAACCTAAAACAATTATAAACAATATCTAATCCGTGCACATAGAATAACATATAAATATAATGAGAATCATAGGCTATGGAGGCATACCTCCAGACGTGAAAAAATTAAATTCTCTAACATTCTTCCAATACAATTTCCATCATTTCTAAAACACCGGAGTTGATGTGCAGTTTAAAGTATGATGCTCTTCGAGTCGGTAGGAGTCACTATATAGTATAGGATAATTTTGATAATGAAATGAGAGTGGAGTCGTAGTATATATAAGTCGGATATATAAGTACGTGAGGTAAGCTATATATAGGTATATATAATATGATATTATATATTTAAATATATATATATAAATTGTCACGTAGTAAGTCGGAGTCACGTTTAATTTATGTAAATAGTAGTGTAATGATCGTGAGTATATCAGAGTCGGAAAATTTTGAATAACGACTCCACACACGCCTCGATCTCTAACACCCATCCCCTGCCATCCTACCTCTAATTCTTTCACTTAACCCCATCCAATACAAATTGAAATAACAAGAAGACATAGCACACCCCTCGCTACCCCCTCACGCCTGATCTACATCTTTCAAGGACGCCAACTTTAATAGTATTAATAAAACATAATCGACACTTTCAACTCATATATATTAATAATTCTATATGACTCTTGTACTATTTACTATTCGATCTATATATATATAACTGTTTATGATTCCATTCAGAAGCTTAACCACCAACACCACCAGTATATTATCAAATATAACACCTGCCATAGAGCTTCCGTATAAATCATTTCATATAACTGAGCACAATTTTCAAAATATCAAAAAACTACCTAAATATTTACATTAATATCTTATCTACAATCCCTCATTTTCTCAATATACATTTTTTTAATGAAAATTCGATCCACACATATATTCACTACACCACTTCTAAAGCCATCACTATATGTTACTTCGCAAATCAAGTCCTTCTAAATCCTCTCGACGCTAATTTTATTAAGAGACCAAAAATATATAATAATAAGTATATATTTAATTATCTTCTACACTATTTAACTGACATCTAAAAATAAAAGAATATTTTTATTCCACTATATTATTATTTTTTTTTTTTTTTGTATACTTACATTAATTTTAACCCCTTATATATATATTATTAAGAAATAGGTTACTATTACTGCTACTTACTCACCAATATCTATACTCCTCGGAACTTAATATGACTCATTCATAAAAACAGTTTGTTAACTATATACTAACTTTATCCAAAATATACGCGAATCAATCACCATCTCGCCACCCTATTACTTGATCAATTTTCACCGGTATATTCATCTATACCTGCAGAATATTATTACCATATATCGTTATCAACATTTCTTACGCTCTATATATAACTAATTTAAACCCTAGATGTATTGGTATCTATCCTACAACATATTCAACATTAATTTACCTCTTCATATAATTGCCATGATTATGCATATTTATAGAAGTGTTACCCACCTATCAACACTCTAGATACATTTCATCTTTCAATTCAGTTATACGTAAATTAATATTAGACTACCATATACGCCAATATTCACATATAATTTAATTCTATGGTAATACAATTCCCGCGCTTATTCCTTTTATATATATATATATATAAAATATATAATATAATATTATATATTATATATATATTATAATTATATATATTAATATAATATATATATATAAATAATATATTAATATATATATATATTATATATATATTATATATATATATATATATATATTTATATATATTAATTAATATATATATATTTAATAATTATTTATAATATAAATAATTAATAAATATATATATATAACTAATATATATATATATATATATATTATATATATATATATATAATTATAATATATATATATAATATATATTATATATATATATATATATATATATATAATATATATATATATATATATAGAATATATATATATATAATATATATATATATATATATAAATTATATATACTTAACCGGTCTGTGACAGTATCCAATAAATTATTAATATTCAGGATAGGGGAGGTGAGTAATTTTAAAATGTTAACTTATATTTTATTATATATATATATATATTAATATAATTAATTTACTTAATATCTACATATATATTACCGTAATTCAAATTCACATTTCGAATACAACCGAATAATTTCTAAGTTCAAAAAAATTTCTAGTCAGAAGTTAAGTTAAGTTAACAGTAAGAATACACATATTTTAAAACATGCTCTGCATAATCCAGAAGTTTCAAAATTTTAATTTCTTAGAAACAATTTTTATTAGAATTTCAATTTCTGAATTAGAAATTTTTAAATAAACAACTTAGGTCATTTTTAGTCAATCGAAAGGTGATTTGAAACTGCTATAATTATTTATTTTGCTTATATATATTATATATATATATATATATAGATTATATAATATATATAATATATATATAATATATTTATATATTATATATATATGTAAATAAGATATAATATAATAATATAATCATAATATTATTTATCTAAATATAAATATTTGGTAAATATATATATATAATATATAGTCATAAAAATTTTCAATAAATATGTCATTAGAAATGTCATTCTAATTTTGGTGTCAGTTAAAAGATTTGTTTATCTTAAATATTAAACACTGAAAATTAATTCTCGAATTTAAATAAAATTCTTATTCTACCTCTCTATCTAATACTACTATATATATATATAAATCTACTACCTATACTATACTCACTATATACCACTTATTATCCCAACTTTAATATTACCTGTTAACAAGTTTATATTATAAATATAATATAAACACTACACCATAGCTTCTTTTTTAACTTATATATTTATCAATTTTTATTTATTCTTTTAAATAAAAAGTTCAACACGTCACAGGATATAGCCCTATTTTAGGAGGGAACTTCTCTAGGTAATTATACCTAGATTTCCGAACTAGTGAGATTGTAAAACCTAGGTAGTACCTTGCATGTGATCATCTGTCACTTACTACTGATTGTGAGAGCCACCTTCGATATTTAGAGTACAAGTATAATAATACTAACACTAAATATCTTTAAATTTAAAAACTTGATAAAAACCTTATATCTTTCAAGATCTTGAAATAAATTTTATTTGTTCCCCATCTAAATTCTTCAAGTGAAGAGGGATTAACACAATTAATTACACTATAAAGATTTACAGCTAAAAAAGAAAATAGACTTGTGCCTGGAAATAACTGGTCACTCTATAGCTACTTCAATTATTATTCTATTAATATTATTATAATGATGAAACCTTTGTGATTGATTAAATTTTAATGTAACATGTAGTCATTTTAATACTCATTCTGAAATATCTTTAAAAGAATAAACTATTTGTAATTAAATTAATGAATAAAGAATCTTTTGTTTAACAATATTAAAACAATAAAATAATATATGCAACTAATAAAATCCATCGTAAACTCAAAAAGATTGTCAAAGTGAAATTTAGCATCAAGGTACATTTTAACTATATTTATATCTGATTTTTTGGGAAATTTTTGGTGTAGATAAAATTGATGGGTTACTAAACTTCAATAAATGTATTAGGTTTATACTGCTTGCACTTATTTAAAAAACATTTTTCATAAACTGTGGTTACAAATCTTTTCATATCTTCATGATATCATTTATTAAACATTTTCTGTACCATAATTATGTAGTAGAAATTTATTAGTCCGAAAGCTATGAAATAAGATACGTTCTAATAATTTTTCTATCATTTGGATTTTTTTAAATATAATGCGCCGGCGGCTAAGTAAATAGCTCCAATGGGTGAATAACTAGTGCTTTCGTGATGTTGGATATATTATATACCCAATCATTTTACCTCTGGGTTTACTATGTTCAATTGAAACAGTCAGCACAATGAAGTTCCTAGAGGTCAAATTGTTGGGAATATAAAAAATGTTATAAATAAAAGATAGGCTATGTAACTCATCCAATTTAATCTATTCTGAAAATTTCTTAAGAATCAGATGAACTTAAAAAAAGTTAGAAAATTTCAACAATTCATATTTTAAGCAATTTGCATACATTTTCTTATGAGGTTTCAAAGCATAATCTTAGTCATGGTCTATTTTAAGATTAGTTTAGTTAAAAGGCATAAATTTAAAGCTATTATTACAAGTATTTCAATCATTTTGGATTGTACTTTCACCATTTGTGTATCAATCAATTTTTTTGTAACTTGACGGTAACGGTGGTATAAATATGTATATACAGAAAAGTGATCTGAATTGTAGTTTTATAACTTGAACAATATATATTTTCAATAAAAAATTTCATATAAAAACTATGTAGTACATAATTAAATGAAAATGAAGATTAAATATTAAAATTTGAAATATTTATCAATTAACACAAGGAGGTGAATAAAAATAAGTGTAAAACTCGTTATAAAAAATAGTACGTGTAAAACTGATATAGTACATGATAAGAATATATAGTGTACAACCAGTTATAAAAGTAATATATACAATAATATTATATAATTAAACGTATTGCCGATAAGCAAAGTATTTATATGAATATACAAAATAATAAATTTCTAAATAAATTATTTGATGATAGATTTGTTAAAAGAATCTTTCAATAAAAATAAGAAATAATTCACATTATATTCATATAACCACTATTTAAATATAACTCAGGTGATATATAATAAATTTATGGTATCTCAAGAATATTTAATTTTGTAAGGGTAAACTCCATTTTATTTTACTCGTTAAAACTAAATATACAGTATTCTGACTCATCATACCGCCGTTCATAATTCCTTAAAAAGATTTCCAAGGGCAAGGATAGTAATATTTAAATAAAATCTGGTTAAAGTAGGATCTTATTCGAGGAAAAGGATCACAGTGAAATCCATCTGGAGCTGGAGTGACAGATTCTTGTTACATACATATTAATATATATATATATATATATATATTTATTAATATATATTTTATATATATATATATATTAATATATATATATATATAATATATATATAGATATATATAGTTATTAATATTTTAATATTAATAATATTATATATATATATATATATAATATATATATTATATATAATTATATATATTATAAAAGTATGTAAAGATATATATATACCAAAATATAAAGATATTTCTAGAGTAAATAAATATATTTGTGCGAGATATACTTTTTCTTTTTATATAAAATTTATTATATAACATTATTTATTATGATAAATTATATTACTATTTAATCGCCTCAGGGGATGAGAGTGAGCAAAAATCGATTAAGTTAATAACATCTATCAGTTTATTGTAATGATACAATATTGGTGACACATTCTTAATGTAATTTGAGATAGATGGACAATACGCCATATCCAAGTATATTAGTCATTTATATATTCATTCATTTACCATATAATAGTATTTCTCAAAGTAGCTTTCCAGAAGTCTTATAATGTTGAGAATAAGTCATATTCATTTCTACTAGAAGCACAAATGACACAGGTAAAACTTCACCACGCCGATTTGCAATACAAATGTGAGTAATAATATTATAGGAATAATGTGTAACTTGCAAAAACTAATGAAAAATCTAAGTTACCTGTATTACTGTTGCTAGTTTTATGGGAATAGATCATGTGATGTGCTGTATATAATACATTATATATATACGTAGTGATAGCCAATGTTCATCTCTAATAAACCCCACATATACTATAGTATACTTTTTATAATAATCTTTTTATATTAGTGACTATTTCAGTAGTAGTTCTTTCCTTGTTATACCGAGAATATAAGTAATTACACAATCTTATAATTTATCTTTATACTATCAATATGGCACTAATATTACATTACATGGTTACATAGGTATAGCTATGACAAATTGTAGGGAAGATTATAATTTATTTATTTTATATTTATAAAAACCTCTCTCCTAAATGTATGATATTAAATCATCACAAAAATAATGGTATAATAAAAATTATATATATATATAATTATATATATATATATAATGCACAATAATATGATTGTGTATAGACCGGAATAATAGATATAAGTATTAAGGTAAATATGTTTAAGAGATATTATATATATATATAATAGTATATATATATATAATAAAATATATAATATATATATATATAAATATATATATAGCGTCGGGCTATAAAAGTGCGTAAGCTATGTTTAAATTATTCATTATATGGTAGTATAAACAGCATATTATTTACAAATACCTCTCAGATCATGAATGCGCATTATCAACATTCACTTTAAAAATAAAACTTGACATGTAGAATTCTAATGTTTGTACATAATTTCACTTCTGTATGGCTTCAAGTTTATAGTTTTAACTAAATTTCTTACGTAAAAGAATTTGTTTCTTACAAGACGACGATTATTAAATATAAAATTATAAAATTTAATAACTTAAACCTCTGCACTTTATATATATATTTAAATATAACAGATTATTATGTATAATTATTAAAATTTGATATATATTTAGTGTCTAGAAGTAAATATTCTGTGAGGGGCTCATATGGCCCCTGCCCCCTACACTTAGGATATGACTATATTACCTAACTAAGTATAGTATATATATACTGCGATATATAATATATTATATATATATATTATTATATATATTAATATATATATATATTATTATATATAATATATATAATATTATAATATATATATATATATATATAGAAATTAATATAATATATTATAATATATATATATTTAATAATATTATATAATATAGGTATAATAATTATATATTATATTAATATATAATTAATATTATAAAATATATATATAAATAATAATATATATATATATATATATATATATAATATAATAGTATATATATATATTAAATAATATATATAGATATATATATAATATATATATTAATATTATAATATATATATCTATCGAAATATATTTTTATCTTTTATATATATATAGATATATTATATATACTATATATATAAATATATATAAATATAGATATTAATATGAATATATATATATTAACTATGTAAAATATATATATATATATATAAATATATATATATTTATATATATATTATTAAAAGGATTTGTTAGCATTCATAAATCTTTAATAAGAATAACAAATATAATATAATACGTGAGAACTAAAAAGTTAATCGAGAGAAAAAAATAATCACGGAAACTCTTATTCGGTAAGTCAGTTATTAACATGATATATAGAGTAAAAAATAATAACGATGTCCGTTACTCCGTTACTATGAAAAAAAACTTAATTCCGTTTAGTAATGTGATATAAAGCTTTAAACGGTATATATGAATGGCGCAGATCTCTGAGCCTACCTTCCTACGACTTTACTATAGTCTACACTAAAGAGTTAACACTAAGCATGGGAGATAAAGATGTATAGGTAATAAAAAAAAAAATAAGTTGTATTTTGTGTAAGACCACTGAGTGTGTTTAGGGAAGAACCAAGTAACTATTGTAATATTTTTTTTTTTATTTTTTGTTAAATTCCCATAATATGTATATTTATTTCATTATGAAGATAAGTTAAAAAATTTGATTAATTGAATTACCTTCTCTTAACCTCTATTATATGTGATAAATATTAAAAAGAGTACAATATTTGTCTTCTAGTTTCACATTAACAATATAGGTATGGTAGAAAATATTCAATTACTACAAGTTATTCATGAACATATATTGTACACTTCATGTAGCTTGGAACTATATAATTAACTATTTAACATTATAACCAGTAAGTTATAAAATTGACATTATTTAAAGTTATTGAAATACAATTATATATATTAGTAATAGATATGACAGAAAAACTGAAATTCTAACTGAGACAAATTATCTTTTGTACACAAAATTCATATATTAATCAATTCAAAAGATACCATCTCTAGCATTTGCTCTAGGATAAGAACCCTCATGAAGATCATAGCTGCTACAACTACACTTACACAGGTTACGGTTAAATCCTATCCGCTCTATTGTTATGAAGCTACTTTTAGCCAAATATCAAAGTACTGTAAATTTTAATAAAAAATGTAATTTTAAAAACTTAAATAATTAATTAAACAAGGACCCTTAATATTTTATAATATATTTATATAATGGAGGAACCAATAGATTTTTATATGGTTATTGTGTATATTGCTGTTCATCCATTATTTTAATATATGATTGTTACTTTTTCAGTTAATTTAACATCCATCACATATCTCAATATCAAAAATATTACATATTTTAAAATAATGTACACTTGGCCTTCTATTCACCAATGAAGAAAACATCTTTTTATGCACGGTTTCACTCGATAACGCTCCTAGATTGAGAGAAAGAGACAAGACCGCAACACATAATATTTTACTATTAATTGACAAGTTATAGTTACATTATGTAACCACATGTACTCCATGTACATATCTCATTCTCGATTCCTCTCTC
>JABUQX010045195.1:0-45674 GCA_015478945.1 Trachelipus rathkii | reverse complement strand
CCGTAGGCAAAATATAAAAACAAAATATATATATTGGCTAGTTAAAATGCCAAAAAGTACTTGCAAGTACTTGCAAAATTTAAGTTACAAAAAAGGTAGCAAGTACAACAGTACCAGTACAAGCCTACATTGGTTTAAGAAACTGCATAGTACTAAGACAAGTACTCCAAAAAATACTTAAGTCCAAGTTCTAAAGTACAAGTAACTTGCTACTTCGAACCCAAGCCTGATATATATATATAATTAATAATTATATATAATATATATATATATTATATATATATATATATATATATTATATATATATATATATATATATATATATATTATAATAATATTAATAAATATATATAATATACATTAATATTTTAACAATTGAAAAGCCAGCCATGTAAACTAAAAAACTATACAGCTAAACGAAAATAAATATCTTTTATTAATAAGAGAAAATTATCCCGTAAATTACAAAAAATATAAAAAATAAACGCTTTTTAAAAAATTTAAATTTGTTAAAATTTGTTGGAAAAAAAAATTACAGTTTTTTTGAAAAATAGGAAGAAAGCTGTAGTAGTCGGCAGGAACGCGCAAAAGTTTGCCAAATGAATTTTTTTCCTTTTACACTAAAGAATAATCCCACCGTAAACAAGAACGATGAGAGAGTCGGGGTTTCTCGGCCTACCGGGGACGACGGGGGGACTCACACCGCCCCGAAAAGAAAAATAATATTTTCTCCAAAGCGTAAAAAAAAATTGTATTTGGCAACTTTTGCTCTCGAGACTGATGCAGGTTTCAAGGTCAATCAGAGCGTGCACTATTTCAGTTCTAAGATTTTTACTAATATTTAAGGTGTTATTAATAAATATTAGAATAAATATTTTTTTTTTTTAAGTTTCTCATCGATGAAATTACTTCCTAAAAATCAAAAATGTTATTTATTTTCCTGTAGATTTATAGTTTTCTAGTTACATGCCTGGCTTCTTCGGGATGCATATATATATATATATCATAATATATATATATATATATATAAATATATATAATATATAATATATATATATAATATATATAAATATAAATATATAATATATATATATATATATATATAAAATAATATATATATATATATATATATAGATATATATATATATATATATATATATATATATTATATATATATATATAATATATATATATATATAATATATATATATATACATATATTATATAATATAATTATATATATATATATTATCTATATATAATAATATAATATAATATAATATACTAATCATTTCTATACTAAGCGTAGCGTAAAGCTAATATATTATAATATATAATATATATATATAATAGTATATACTATATATTATATATATAATATATATATATATATAATATATACTATATATATATATATATATATATAATATATTATATAGAGATAATATATAATATATATTATAATATATATTAATATATATATATATAATATATAATATACTTATTATATATATATATATATATATATATATAATAATTATATATATATATAATATATATTATATATATATATATATATATACTATAATATAATATATAAATATACTTATATATATATCATATATACTCATATATATATATAATATATATATCAGCAGGTGGCACCCCCCCCCGCTCATTAGGGGTAGTCCGCTAGCGCACCTCCCCACCTCGAGAAAACGTAGTCCGCTAGCGCTCCTCCGCACTTATTCAGACCATCGAAAACCACCGCTATCGCAAGTCCGCACGCTCGACGCACGTCTCCAGCCTAATAATGTGCGACTCTTGCCACGCGCCACAAAAGAATTTAATATTAAAATAACTAATTACCTAAATATCCATACAAAAAATTTATTTTAATAATATTATATGAAAAATTGATAATATTACAAAACTCAAGATTTTCCTCTTCCTCCTCATTGTCTTCTTCAAAGCGACAAGAGATCATATTACCTTTCAAAAAGATTAGGTGCTCAAATTAAAAGCAGTTAGCTTGACCTCTGCCTCAAATATCCCCACCAATACTAAATATTCCCTCTACAGCCGCAGAACTAGGGAAACGTGTATTATATTTTATGAACAAGTCCACAAAAATTCTGCCTATGCTGAAAGGGAAGATGTCCTTGGTGAGAGGATGCGGTGTTAGTTCACTTCCAGCATTCCATTGCTAATTTAAGGTCCTCACCTAAATCATTGCTCCCTTCTGAAATATTTTGAACACCCTGTCCACCCATAAGAAGGCTTATTTCGTCCAAAGACTTTAGAAGAATCCATGAAAGCCTCGACTCCTGCATAGTCGATGCTAATGCTACGTATCAGCTCGTTGCCTATATATATAATATATATATATAATATATATATATATATATAATAATATAATATATATATATATATACTATATATATAATAATAATAATATATATATATATATAATTATAATAATATATATATATAATATTTGGGTTTACACAGAATTGATTTAGATTTATTTATTATTATAAATAATATAATTAATTAAAGTTAAAGATGAGGTAATAGCCATTCATCTATAAAAAATCAATTTAAAATGGGCCAGCGTTTAGTAACCGTGCATATGTATCTAAAAAACTTGAATGCTTACAAGTATAAAACGGAAACATGGTGGAATGCTGTCCCAATTTTAGACGGAAAATGTAAAAAAAAAAAAAAAAAAAAAAAAAAAAAAAAAAAAAAAAAATTAATCTCAAAAACATACAATAGCTACAAGCGAAAGGAATACATTTGCGAATCCTGGGAAAATTCACATAGGAAAATGCTTTATACGGCACCACTAGGGGGCTCGAGCGACGGGGAAAAATAGGGGGGGACGTTTTCCATACCCCGTAGGGGAGGGCGGACGAACCCCCGCGACACCAAATACCAAAGAGCGGGGGTTCCGCGAGACCCTCCCGGATGGGCGGACATAGTCCTACCCCGATAGTTCCCCGAAGCCGAAGAGACCCCGAACTCCTCCATCGTGCGTATACCCTTGGGGTTATTCTTTAGTAAAAAAAAAAGCCAAAA
The DNA here is from genome assembly GCA_015478945.1 of Trachelipus rathkii. Taxonomy (NCBI): domain Eukaryota; kingdom Metazoa; phylum Arthropoda; class Malacostraca; order Isopoda; family Trachelipodidae; genus Trachelipus; species Trachelipus rathkii. The sequence continues at coordinate 42,593 of JABUQX010045195.1, read as the reverse complement.
TTTGATAGAAAGTCTATTTATTTTAATAGAAAGTCTATTATTTTAACGAGAAGAACCCAATAAAAGGTCTCTAAATAGCCTTTCTAATCATTATTACTATAATTATTAACAAAATTTTTTTATTTTTTTTATTTTTTTACCTTTTCTTATGTGAAATTTTCCCAGGAATTCCAAAAATGTATTCCATTTCGCTGTAGCTATTGTAGTTTTTGAAGATATAATTTTTTTTTTTTTTTTTTTTTTTTTACATTTTCCGTACTAAAATTGGACCAGCATTCCACCAATGTATTCCGTTTTACTGTAGCATTAATAGTTTTTGAGAGATATATATGACGGATATACTAAACGCTGACCATTAAATGTATATTTATATATGGTACCTTAAGTGAGGTGAGATTATGTTTGGAAGTTAATTATTTAAAAACAAACAGTCTTAGACTATAAGTATAATTAGTTATAAATTAAAATAAAAATTATATTTCTTTATTATAACAATAAGAATTCTTAAAAGTAAAACTATATTTTCATTTTATAAAAAAGATGCGGAACAAAAGAGCCGGAAGCTTTTTTTGATCCGCACTTGCAAGTCCGGCTAATCCTGACGACTCCGCACCTCCGCTATTCCGCACCTATTCTGGTAGTCCGCTCGGATGACTAAAGAGCGAAGTGCCCACCTCGATATATATATAATCATTATATATATATATATATATATTATAAATAATATATATATATATATATATATAATATATATATATATATTATATATATATATATATATAATATTTATATCTATATATATATATAAATATATATATATTAATATATATATATATATATAATAATATTATATATATCATATATATATATATATATATATATATATATAATATATATATTATATATATATATAATATATATATATATATATATATATATTATATATATAATATTAATGAAGATTAAGATTTAAAGTTGATTTTTTTTATGAAACCTTTTTTATGAATGAAACGTTCATTCAAACGTCCTACCACATAGTGAAAAATATTGTCATTTGATTATATTAAAAGGCCGTTTTTGATTTGTGCATTTTGTGCTACGCTCGATAAGAAATGCTAATCCAGTTTTAGCACAATCGGCCCAACCAAGCCAGCACAAAGCGCAGGCACGCACAGAAAATCAATATCGAACTCCGTAGTCTGTATTGTTTTGCTTTACAAAATTTTTGCAATAATATTCTCACCCTTTTATTTGAAAAGGATCGTCACACTCTTACTCGTGTAAATTTAGACTGTTTTTTTTGTGTTTCCAGATTGAGCACGTGATACGGAGTTTTGGGAAATAAACACAGAAAAAAAAAAAAAAAAAAAAAAAAAAACAGTGTTTTATACAAGTTCAAACTATATGAGTTATCGATTGATAAAACAGTTTTGGTCTTTAAACTTTTTATCCCAGCTAATTTCATGAATGAAACATTCATCAAATCAAACGACCTATTACGCCGCCATCTTTTTTTTGTCATAAGCATTTTCCTTAACATCGTAAAGCACGGGCGAAGGACAACCTTACAGAATTTATAAATTCCTAGTTGGTGAGCATCCTAAATTTGTGCTAAATGTGACAAAAAGGAACGCAACTTGAGCAAAATTCTAAATTTCGTAAGCAAAAATGTAAAATCGAAAACGGCTTTTGAATATATCAAATATGAAAAAAAATATGAATACCGCTCAAATAATTTGGCACATTCTTATTATTTTTAAAGTCGTTACTAACAAACCTTTCTATCCAACTGTGAAAAAAAAGAAATTAAAAATAATTTAATGCCTGCTTCCTGCCGACATACTGTATGTTTTGTTTACATTTTTTTACAAGCACGTCCATTGGCACGTCCTAAATTCGCAAAGCACGGGAAATAGCAACCTTACAGAGTTTAGGAAATTCCTAACCTTTGTTAGCATTTCAGCCATTCCTTGCGATTTTTGTGCTAAATTTAACAAATGGAACGTAAACTTAGCATTTCCTACCATTTATTAGCACAAGTGACAAAATGGAAAACGCCTTGAGTTCTGGTTATTTTCAGTTTGTGTAGAGCAGTCATGCTGGCGATATACATTCTATAAAAGCTTAATAACTGTTAAAATATATTAATTTATTTTTACAACTTACGTTGTATTGAATATTTTAGATACGATAGGCTATACATATATGTGTTTGTGTTTGATTTTTGATTTTTTTTTTTTATTATTTGTACTAATAACATAGGCTAGGCTATATGAAATCCAAGTACATATTTATTTTTCATTAAAGTTATTCTTTTATAATATTAGCATAGGCTATCCGAAAGTAAAGAGTATATTTTTAGTTTCATTTGCTTAATATTTCAACATTTCGTTAGATATTTTGAAATAAGTTTACCAAATTAAGATTGCAATAGTAAGGCAAAAGGTCGTCAATGCCGATTTTTTATAAAAATCACAGCATAGACTATAAAAATAATGAACAATAATAATAATAAAAAACGACAGATGTCTTTAAGAAAAAAAGTTAGTCTCCAAAGTTTGTAATAATCTCATAGGCCTTTCTTATACTAGAACATTAGAAATTAGAAAAGAACATTAGAACATTTCATCTAGAAATAAAAGAGACAGTAAGAAGCCACATGGGCCTATCAAACCAATTAGGCTACCAAACATGCTCATGTAAATCCACAAAGCACCCTAGAGCTTGTCAATAGCTTACATAGTATACACAAAGTCTACAACTAAAAGAAAAATCTATAGCTAAAGTATATGCTAGCCACACTACAAACTTTAAATAACTGTTATAGTCATAGCATGCAGTTTAACCTTAATAACTATTGTAACACTACAAACTTTAATAACTTTGTTATAGTGTTAACATGCAGTTAAACCTTAACCACTGTAACTAAAAACCTGCCCAATTTGGCTTAGTCTAAAATATAGGGCCTACTACCTATATGATATCCAATCCTTTCTTAAGTACTGCAATTGTGTCACACTTAACCTCTTGTGGTAAACCATTCCAAAAATTAACCCTGTTATGATGTAATACTCATGTCAACAAGATTTTATTTTTATTTATTTTTTTCCCATCTGTCGTTTACTATATAAAAATAAAAAATACTTATGGAATATAAGTCTAAAAAAAATTGATATTTTTTTTAAAATCAATCTCTGTTTTTGAACTGAGTGTCCTATAAGACAACCCTGCCAATAAAATTATTAACTAAAAAATTTTCCAATTACATATTTTTATAAGCAACTTATATTCAATCGTTTTCAAATTCATTTCTCTTTATATTTCATAAAACTTCAGTATAGGTTATGATAAGTTTGGTTAAGTAGACACATATTTACTGGCATAATAATTAAGCAAAACTTTATACATAACCTAAATTATAGGGCCTAAAACTAATTTAACATAAAATTTTTTTGGTAAATGAATTTAATTCTATTATTATGAGTAGAGTTTAGCACTACCTCGTTTTAGTATTTTTCAACATGGGACCCAATAAAGATATATCAAAAAAAACCGTTATCAAACGAAATAAATATTGACTCTATTTTTAACACACATTAATATTTCTCAGATCTGTTATAACTCAACATTCACCAAAGAATATTATTGTTCTCCATATTTATCAATAGATATAAAATATTTTATAGTCATTGTGTATCCCTCGAGAAATGGCCTTTCCCAAAAAAACATTTCCTAACTCTTCCAGCCTCTCCTCATAGCTCTTACCCTTAAACCAGAACCATCCTTCTCTACATTGTGCTCTCTCTAGCATATCTATATCTGGAGACTAATAGTTCTTGTATGCACGTAACCAAATAGACTTACAGAATTTGAAATTTGATGTAAAAATTGATAAAACGTGTTACTAGTACCATATTGCATCCAAGTAAAGCTGCCAGCCATCTCATCCTGATGTCCATATTAATCGCCGGTATGAATTTGAAAGAGGTAGTACCAAGGCATTGCAAAAGGCACTGTATTTGATTTTTACGATCTATAACATTTGGTGAGTACCAGATGACTGGAAAACGGCATATTCTGTGTCCTATTTAAAGAAGGTAAGTAAGGAAGATTTGACCTGTAATTATAGGCCAGTTAAGTCCTTAACATCTCTGGTTGTAAAGCTCTGGAAAAAGTAGCTATTAATAAAGTTTTATGATAGTCGAGGAAAATATTTCAAGACAATCTAATTGGTATGACTGACTCCCAGCACGGTTTCAGAAAGGGTAAGTCATGTCAGACAAACCTTTTTAGAAATTTATGAAACATTACTGACATGCAATTGACCGAGGAGCCTCAGTGATATTATATATTTAGAACTTTCTCAAAGCCTATTGATATTTTGTAACATAAGGCTGCATGAAGAAGATATTGCAAGTGCGATATATGTGAGTGGTACATAGTTGTGTCATTAAAAGCTGCGTATTGTGAATAGAAAACAGTGATTATCATGTGCACCGAAATGGCATATCAATCCGCACGTTGAATTAGGTAAATAATTGAAACAACAAGGTGGCCACTGTTGTTTTCCCGTTTGTACCTGTGACAGCTACCAAGTGAAGCTTTCGTGAAGGAAACCCATAATACCAAAGTGGCCACCTCACCCATTAGCACAACTCAATAGTTCGAGGATAGTAATAAAGATTCAAAAACAGATCTTTGATAAACTCTCTTAGGTCGCGGCTAAGATCTAAGTGGCAACTACATCGTAAATAAGTAAAAAGGTAAGGTTCTCTACCTAGTGTTACATCTAAACTAAAAGTTTTATAACTTATCATCATGTAATGGGGATTGTGCTTGAGTTCTTGGACAGAACAAAGGGCATTTAGTGTGATTATAAGAGTAATTTGAAAGTAGCTACATCCAGTGTTCCTGGAACCTAGAAATAAAGCTGAAATAAGCAGCGGGCATAATAAATCGCAATGTGTTTACAAGAGCAAGAAAGTAATAAGTTAAACTATTATGATAATAGCTATGTTAGCGCCAATAATAGAGTATTTGTGCCAAAGTTTGGGCCCCTTACTTAAGAAAGGACTTTAGATATGCAGCCAGCAGAGTGCAAACGTAGAGGCCAACCACAAAGATATTTCTGTTATGAGGGAAGAGCTACGGGAGAGGCGAGAGTTAGAATGTTCTGTAGAAAGGCATTTCTCAGCAGGGAACATGATACAATCTACAATTTTACATCTATTATAATACGGAACCAATAAATTCTTATAGTAGACACGGACGCGGAGACAGGGGGCATAAACAAAAATTAAGAAGAAAAGCATTGCCCATCTGATATAAGAAAGTATACCATTCAGCAATAGGTTGTTAAAATTTTGGTGAATGATTTGCCACAGAGTAGGTTGTTGCAGAGATTGTGCACTCTAATTCAACATTTTAACAAAGGGTTGGATAGGTATATGATGGTTTGAACATCATTTATTGTATATTGACTAAGAAAAATGGGCGGATTTATAGTTACTTAAAGTAAAACTTACTTTCTTTTACTACTGATGTTGACCTAACTTAGTTATTAAGCATGTGGCATGGTTTGGGATAAACATGTATCATTTTTTTTTTGACTAAAGCCAAATTGTTGGATTTGTACAGAAATTTGACAAGCCCTAGGGTGCTTTCTGGATTTGCATGAACATGTTGCAGTTCTTTATTCTAGTTGACTGGACAGTCTTGATAGCCCATGTTGGCTTCTCTACCGCCTCTCCTGTCCTTTTGCGCTCTTTCATTTCTATTCTTATATCTTCACCTCTTATAATAGGCCCAAACTTAACAATACTGCCTAACATACCAATACTATTATACCGTTTATTTATAGCTTCCTTGCTTCTTGTTGGGGTCTTGTCAACAACCATTGTGATTTATATTACCTAGCATATTATTAGCTTTATTCCTTGCTTCCAAACACTGATTATCTACTTTCAAAGTAGCTTGCTTGTATCAACATTATCTTTTTCTTGACTCATAGACTCAGCTAAATCCCCATTCTATTGTAATAAAACTTCTATTTGAGAACCTAGGTTAAGAGTTTCCATGTATGTAATTGTATGTTATCATATTTTTTAGTTCCACTTTTTGGGGTAAACTGTAATTAGTATAATTATATGTAGCCTATTATGTAAATTTTTTATAGATTTAACAAATATTTACCCATTATAGTATAAATATTAAGTATAAATTACCTAGTAGCTATGTTTATTATATACTTATACTTATATTTGCAATTTGCAATGTCGGTAATCCCAGAGAAGGCAGTATCAGTAAGCAAGAAAGTTAAGTCAGGAGGTGAAATCAGTCATTGAGGCATTGTGGTAAGTATGTAGGTTGGTTCAGTAAGTAAGGAAGTTAAGTCATGAAGTGAAGGCGTATAATGAATTTCTATGCTCTCTATATTCTAGTTCCATTACCTTCAATTCTTTCTATTGTTCTCGCAGCACAGTCGTTTCAAATCTTTAACTATTAACATAAAATGTGATACAATACTAAAAAATAATAATAAAAACGTTTTTTCATCACAAATGTAAATAATTTAATAGGAATATGTAACCTAGAATAACCTAAATACATTTTCATTTTTCTAAAAAAAAATATGATGCTAAGAAATGCTAGTAAAGTTTAAGTTCTATGTGTTTTTTTTCTACCCAAATTTATTTTTTAAAACATTTAATACTTGTGTTATTCCGTATATTTTTATTAATTAAATTAGTAAGTCACAAACATACAAGAAATTAAAATTAAATTACCATTTTTACCCCCCCAAAAAAAATTTTCACACTTTTCAAAAAATTACTAAAAATATTTATTTTCACATTTTTAATATTTTTCTTATTCTAATAATTTTTAAAAAAATTTAAAATTTAAAAAAAAATAATAAATTTAAAATTTCAATATTTTTAAAAAAAAAAAAAAAAAAAAAAAAAAAGGCCAAATTTTTAGGTTTTACTTTCATTTGAAAGTGATATTATTATAATATATATATATATTATATATTAAGTATATATATATATACTATATATAATATATTTATTAAATATATATATATATTATATTATAATATATATACTATTATATATTATATTATTATATATTATATATATTTATATATTATATATATATATATTATATATATATATATATATATTAATATATATATTCACTAGGGTGATTTGTTTATCAAGATGGTCGTATTCTCAACTGTATTCTAATAGAGGCAAGAATTCTTAATTATACATTTGATTATATTAGGTAGTTGGTGTCAGGCTTAAGTTTGCTGATAAAACAATTTTTGTATTTCAATTATGGATTATCAATTTAATTTTATCCACGTGCATAATTGTTACATTCAAAAATGTTAAATTGAGTGTTGGCTTAAAACAGTTTCATCAAGACTATTTGGTATGGATTATTATTTTATTATTTTATTATTATGTACTTATTTACTTATTATTTATTATTTTATTTTATTAATTTTATTATTATTATATTTATTTTCACCTTTCCAGACTGGGGTTAAAGGTGCTTGCCATGCACAGGAACAGAAAGTAGTAGCAAGAATTGACTCGAGTCAAAAAGGAAATATTGCCATACCGCCCCTTTGATACCCTTAAGTAGAACTTTAGCAGTCAGAAAATCCTCCCTAGGGCTTCACAGAACTGGCGACGGTTCTTATATAGCATCTCGTCCAATTTAGGTTCATTCCCTTGGCCTTGGATGAGGGCCCACAACATATCCTCCCCCTCACTCCTTTATGCTCCTTTTCTTCTCGCTCCGCCTCTCTCTCTCTCGCGCCATACCTTTACTGAACTCAATCCACTTTTTCATTTGGTCCCAGCCAGTCGATTACTAGCACACACACACTATATATCCACTTAACCAACAAACTATCATTCATTCCTTTCCAATGACCAAACCATCTCTCATTACCTTATTTCATTTATTCTCAAATGTTTATCTTTATGTTCTCACAACTCCCTAATGCGTCATTCCTCATTTTATCAATTCTTCTCACATCTAACACGCCCCTAAGATGTCCATCGGAACACATTGTACTTAGATCATATACCTCTTTATTCCAGATCATAGTTTCAACACTACACATCAACAAAGGAACGTACCCTCATTAAGAACCCTAGTGCACTCAAGACTTTAGTCCCTTTGAATTCTGATACTCTTATTTTTTTTAGGTGCCTGATACCGATACTTAAATTAACAATAATAAATACACTAATAAGATAGAACATTTATGTACTGCTAGGACAACTTAGGATTGCATTCCCTGTAAACCAATACTTAGTCATTTTATTTTAATAATGGTTGTATCCAAGTATATTTATTTTATAAATAAAAATAGGTCCCTTTTTTTTCGGTCACCCATTTCAATACTTGTAAAAAGCTGGCTGTGTGAATTGAAGTCTTGCCTAACCATGCGGAAAATTCCTCTGCTGAAAACGTCGTTGCACGAATGTTGGCTTTGTTGAAAGGCACCATTTCGATCTGTAAGACAACATTTGTAAAGCAGACAACATCAATGGCGATGATTCGTACGTCCACTCGACTTTCATCGCCGAAGACCAGTTCTTTATCACATGTGGTTCACATTGCGGAGATTCACGCTCCGCCTCTGGAGGGTATCTCTTCTATGGTCATCGACCAACATCCATCCGTGACCTCTGACCCCCTTACACAATCCCTCAGAAGCGTCCAGCTTCTCTTTCCCCGGGGAAAGCATCCGATGTTCGTTCTTCTTGATTCTGTTTCGGCCGTCTGAAGGTGGGTCTTCATCCTGAGTTTCGTATTCTTGTTCAATTAAATGCGTGTTTGCGGACTTCTTGTAAAAACTGACCCCGTCTCAAAGTCAAGGACCCTCGCTCGCTCGCAGCCACATAATCGTGCTGTCTGCTCTGCCCACCTACCCTAAGTGAAACGTTAAAGGAAAAAAGGGGGGGGGGAAATAGTGCTTCTTCTCCTACACTTTCTACGCTGCCTATCCACTCGGCCCACGACTGACTCGATTCAGTTGTACTCGTAGTGGACTGAATCCTACTTCTTCGCCACTATGGACTTTCCGATGACTCTCCTCGGGGGTGCGATCGCCACGCGTGTTACTCGGGTCCGATTCTCTTCCGGGAAGACCTTCGGCTAGTTGTTGGAAACCTATCCGGTCACGCGGCCGGGTGCGGTTGGGGGAGAGTGGCTCTGATATGCGCGTGCGCTGTCAGACGGAAGCTGGGTGGTACTGGTGGAGTTTGGCAGGTCAATTCATCTCCCCAGACTCTTGCTTCCAGGTCATCTGCTGCAGGTTATTGCGTCTGTTGCTGTGAGATTCCCTGGAGTTTCAACGCCGCGCATACCCATTTTCTGCCGTTCCGGAATCTCCAGTCATCGGCCGTCCACTGTTGCTTTAGTTGCAATCTGCTTCAACGATTTATACCGGCGCTGATAGGGTTGGTAATCCCTCTCAGTCCTCGTGAGTTACCGACCCCCTGTCCAGGTGTTAGCAAACATTCTGACGTTTATGAGGCGTGGTTTAGCTCGCATCTGGTGAGGGCCACTCCTTTTGGAATCCCGAAGGCCTCTCCTGTCCAAACAGGTCGGTATCCCTCTCTTCCTGCTGCGTGATCCTTTCCCTTCCTTCTGGATTCGACGATTCCGACATTGAATTCGGGCATGATTAAGATGGCTTCATCGTGTTTCTTCCTGTATCGTCTTCCGAGACAGCGCGAAGATTTCTCAGCCACCATTTCGTAGCTATTCTAACGATCTCGCCCCTGGAGGTTGGATTATTCACTTCTCTTATCTTCAAAATGACTAAATTTCCTTCAGTGGAATTGTGGCTATTTCGAACATATGATAGTTTATACCTATACTTAATCGACGCACATCACCCGAAGGCTATTTGATTTCAGGAGCTGCAACTTCGCCTATCGTGTATCTTTTTTCCACCATCCATACATTCTACAGAGGTGCTTGTTCTCCCTGGAATTCCGTGGCGAGCTAATTTGATAGGGGGGGGAGGTGCGGCGATCTCTGCTATCACGATCGGTCCTTTCACTCGGATTCCCCTCTCGACCCGTTTACATGCAACGTATGCATAGCTAGAACTCCACCTGATTCACGCGATACTCCGGGTGTATCAGGCACCTAGCTTGTCCTTTACACTAGAGGAACCTCTTTCGAACTTTTTTCAGGAGTTTGATCGCAGCCCAGTATTATTGTTCTGGGGCTGATTTAACTCTCCGCACCCACTTGTGGAGGTCGACCACTCATCGCATCTCCCATGGCCGATTGTGATACTTGGATCCTGGAGGAAATTTCTCTTTGGCGATGTTTAAATACAGTCTTCGACGTCTTTGATCGTTTTTGACACGGGTACTTCTTCCTGTGTCCGAACGTTCTCATTGTGCTCGATTTAAATCATTCTGATCGTTACTGGGGTGGGAAAGGTTTACCTTTCCTCTAGACTGAGCTGACATTATCCTGACGTCTTTATCGTATCTTCGGTCCTGCATACCTTTGCAACAACAACCAAATTCAAGCTGAGCGGATCTCTGTCATAGCGGAATTTGGTCTTTTTCTACTCAGGTTATTACATCTCAGCCCTTTCTGTTCACAACCGTTTTTTCGTTCTCCTGCGTCCGCATTCACATTCTTTCAGGATTTACTATCCTCACGGCGGCCGTTCACCATATCCCGCGCTCTACCGGGAACCGTAAATCACCGTCTTCATACTCCAACAAAAGTCACTTCCCTCCTGGCTCATCGAGAAAAGATGGGGGAAGGGTCAAACCCTCTGACAAATGGACTCCCACTAATGTCAACTTGAATCTTTTTAAGGCTGCAGAGTCCGTTCTTAGCGTTGTATTACGACGAGAAGAAACGATATTTTTCATAACTTACGCCTCTATCGTTGGAATTTTTCACGCCTCTTGTTTCTTCTGTATTACACGGTTGTGACGTTAAAAATCTCTCGGAAGCAACCATTCTTGACCTAACCTATATCCTTACAATACGGCCCAAACCCTCTGATTTATCTTTGCTCCAGGGTTGTTGCTGCATGAGCTGGTTTTTCAACTTTTGCTTTCCTGCCTCTAACGAAATCAAGATATCCAGAACCTTTTCGGCATCGGCTCTTTCACAAGACCCCTCAGGCTTTTCTGTTTCGATTGAAAACTCAAAAATTTACCGCTGAAGGTGTTTCCTTCAGACTGTTGAGAATGTATTATTCTCGGCCTCGGCGTATTCTCCTCAGCTGCATAACGACATCTGGGTGGAGAGCGTTTTTCCTCCTGCTGTCGTTTGAACAGCTTATATTGTTCCAATCCGAAACTACGAAGGACCCAACTTCTACTGCCATATCTCTCTCTCTCTTAAACTATGCAAACTTTTTCTTCACATCATCTCTCTGGCTTCCCCGTCTTCAGTTCCTACATTGGAGAGATACCGCATTTTTCTGACCATCAATTTGGGTTTCGTTATCATCGCTCTACTCAGGATCCTCTTCTTAGTTTGGACCATGATGTACGTGAGTCTATCGCTTCTCATTAATTGACCCTAGCTGTATTTTTAAATAAAAAGAATACGACTCCAAATGGAGGGTGGGAATTCTTCCGAATCTTCACTCCCTGGGCCTTCTGGGGATAACTTCCCTCTTCCTCAATCTCTCGATGCCTGATCGTTCATTTCGCGGTCCGGTGTGGACCACTAATTTCAGGCCATTTTGTATGGAAGCAAGGGGGTTCCGCAACGGCAGCGTGTGAGTGTATTGCTTTTCGCAATAGTTTCAACGAAAGTGGTCGATTACCACCGCGCCTCAGGTCCGTTGCTCCCTCTATCGTGATAATGTTGCTATGTATAGTCACTGGAGCTAACTCCTATGCATGGAGCGGTTCAGCTTCACCTGGCCATCGATTAGAGCCACGTCATGGTTGCAGTGCGCCGTGGTTTCAGTCTCCTCCACTTCCAAACGCAGCGATGCTTTCCGGAGAAACCCCGTCGCGGAGGACGAATACAATCACATTCTATATGACACCTGTATGGTTTCCCCTCCGGCGTGGTACTCGACGAGGAAGGTTTTCTTGGGTTTGTTGCTTTTGATGGACGCCTCTTAATAGCTTCCTCGCTTACATCATCTTAAAAATGTTGCCGACGATCGCTTGACCTCTTTACGGCACCTCACCTCTGAGACTTGGAGGTCGGACAGTGGTCTGCGGACGAAGACAACTGCTGCGCCTTTCCTACATCATGCGGTCCAAACTACAAAAATGAAGAGAGGCTTGTCCATCTTGGGGCAGTCCTCTCCCTCATATCTTCGACCTCCTGACCTATTCAAACGAGAGTCTGCGCATTGAACGGTGCATCATCGATCCTGGCGGAAGGCAAGATATGGAGGTGGGCACTGGGTAATGCCATATGTCCCTGCGAAAAAAGAGAGAGCTCTGTGTTTTATTCCTTCGCTGATTTCAGATTCCTCGATTCTTTCAGCTTTGTCACCTTAATTGTGGAGATTCCTCCGCCACTTTCCTGCATATTGGCCGTTCGCTGGGGTTGTAGCTCCTATTTTTGGTTTCCTTGGCCTTCCTTTTCTAATTTTTGCGCTACAATTTCGTCGACGCTCATGCGAAATAGATTTCTCCTCCCCCGCTCTCTGTTTCGGGTGCAGTCCTTCACCAAGGGCTGAGACAATCCGGCGACGTTGCAGGGGTCCTTTCTGGCTCCTTAAAAAGCATCCACAATGACTCAACACCTTCCTACACTGATGGCTCCAAAACGGTCTAGCGGAGTGGGGCAGCGTTGCGGCTGGTCTTCCAGATCTCGCCATTTTTCAACACCCTCGACCTTACCTATACGTCATTCTTTTCAGCTTGGAGCTGATAGTGCTCGGTTCCTTTGATGTGGGGCAGAATTAGCAACTACCCCCGGACGTCGTTATACAATCTTCTCGGGACATCTCAGAGGGACTCTCTTGGCCTCCTGCTTGATCGTGCAACAAGGAATTCTATTGGTCTTCATCTATCAAAAAGCTATTATCCGGCTCTGTTCAATTGATGGGACAGAGCATTGGTTTTTGTTGAGGTTCCCCTTTTCCATGTGGATGCTCCGGGGAACGAGAGAGCTGATTCGGAGGCCAACCGTGCTGCCGCCGGCAGGGTAACTTGTCGACGGTTCCTTCCACTGAATATCTGTTATGACAACTCCCTGCGACTGATTTTTAGGTATGTCCGTCAGGTTTTCCTCTCCTGCTGGGAGCCTTGTTAGGCGGTAGATTCTCGTGGCGCCAAGCTGCGGATGTTAAACCTCTTGTAGGTCACTGGCCGTCCTCTTGTAAACCGGAGTCGCCGCCAAGAGGTGGTTCTCGCCCGTTTTACCAGATTGTACCACATACCATCCTCCACGCCATGGCGTTTCACCATGTTGAAGAGAGGGCAACCCCATCCTGTTCGTTTTGTTTTTCGACGTGATCCTCTTTACTATAGGCCCAATTATATTTGCGGCTGTTGCGACGCAAGTCTCAGCCATCGACTCCAGTTCTTCCGCTGACCTATACTTACCATTCCTTTCCAAATTCGCAATATATATATTTTTTATCTAAACTTTCGTTTCACATTTTCGAAGTGAAAATTTTTGCGTTCCTCCATCAGTGAACATCTTTTATCGAATGTAAACCTCTTGTTTCGTTATTTTTTTTTCTCGTTCTGTGTAGGGACTCCCTGTTGTTAGTTTTGCTGACACGGTATAGCCTTCCACTTTCTTGTGTGCTATGATGGTCCCTGTGCATCTACTCCACAAAAAAAAAATTATTATTATTATTATCATTATTATCTTTCATATTATTATATTATTATTAGACCTATTTTATTATTTTATTATTACGTATTATTATTATTATTATTTAATGAAGCTTTTCTTCAGAACTGGAATTGTATTCTTCTACTCTAATGTGAATTGAATATATAAAAACCATTATTATTATTATTATTATTATTACTTATTATTATTATTATTATTTATTATTATTATTATTATTATTATTATTATTATTATTATTTTAGACCTATTTGTATTATTATTTTTATTTATTCTACTTTAGCAAGTATAAAAAAATTATAGACTTTGTAAAATATTTATGAACAGGAAGAAAAGTGGTACCCATTCATTGATGTCAAAAGAGAGATTGAAGTAAAACCGGAGCCTTTTGATGATTTTTTGGAGATAGTGAAGAAAGATGCAGAAATTGAAGTTATTGATATAACAGATGAGCCTTTAAATAATGATGAAGATATATCAAATAACTCATCATCTATGCAAATTTGTGGAATAGATCAAAATCAGGTATGAATATTTAAAGATAAATTCAAATGTTTTGTATATTTAACATATTGTTGCTGATTTATTATTATTATTATTATTATTATTATTATTATTATTATTATTATTATTATTATCCTCTTGAAGGTCAATTCTTTGCCATTGAGAAGTGGAACAGACACCTAAATACCTAAGTTCTTCCTTCAATTCTCTTTGTTATATTTACTTTTTGTTTATCCTGTCTCATTATTATTATTATCATTATTATATTATCATCATTATCATCTAATTGTTTCATCTTATATCCCTGTTTCCCATCTTTCTCCTTCCTTTACATTCTTCTCTCATTGGCAACTTCTCCACCTCCCCTTATCCCTCCAGGTTTCCATCCCTATACTCTTAGTGTTGGACCCCACACCGTTTATCCACTCCTCTGTGGTTGAGGGTACATTATCTATATATTTATTATCTTATTATTCATTATTATTATTTTAAGGTCACTTCTTTGCCATAGAGAAGTGGCACAGACACCTAAGTTCTTCCTTCAATTCCCTTTGTTATATTTACTTTTTGTTATCGTGTTTCATATTATTATTATTATTATTATTATTATTATTATTATTATTATTATTATTATTATTATTATTATTATTATATTATTATTTATCTTTTAATTATCATCATTATTTATTATCATCATGCTATTATCTTTCTAATTGTTTAATCATTTCTCTGTTTCCCATCCATTTCTCCTTCCTACATTCTTCTCTTCAGGGCAACCTCTCCACTTCCCCTTTATCCCTCCAGGTTTCCACCCCTACTCTAGTGTTGGGCCCACACCGCTATCCACTCCTTGTGGTTGAGGGTACAGATTAAAAACTGGTCCTCTTGACCATTGTAGTAGACCCAAACTTCAGCTAACCACTTATGAGGCTGTCCCGCACTGGGCTGTATAATCCCGAGCATTTCGTTCGATCGTGTGATGCACGGATGATGACCAGACGCGGTGTTCCGGAAGTCTAATCAGATTCCACAATCACAGTCCACCACTATAGTGTGGGTTAGTTTCTGGGCTCGTCCTCTTGTCTGATGTGGGAGTTAGCACACGCTCTCATTATATGGTTTTATTATGTCCATTCAGTTTTCCTAGCAGACGTGTTTTTCATTCACTTTATTGTTAAATTTGTTCATCTATTTGCTGAGTTGCAGTATAAATGGTGTTTACACATCATGGCAAAGTTGAAAAATAATTAATAAAGGTTACCACTATATTTCGTCAGTCTCCCCAATTGATTCTCTCTTGACTACTTCCAGACCAGATTCAAACAAAGGGTTTAATGCCCTCGGCTCCTCGTGGGTGAGATGTTCCTCTACTCAAATCCATCCGCTTCCCCAGTCTGCTAGTTTGGAATCTCTTACATTACACTTTGTGAAAATGAGTGTGCTCTGGACGCTTCGTCGCTGTAGACCTTTTCCTCTCCAAGTGCCCCCCAAATTTCTCCACAGTGTAAGGGTGGAGACCTGCTTCTCATTTTATTATTTTATTCCTGCAGCAGCTTATATGCCAGTGATATCTAACCCTCACCAAGGCTCGCCTTGTAATGCGTAATATCCAGTTTATTTCCAATTGATAACCTCTGCACCACTTATGTATGTCTTGCAATTTGCTCTGTCTCATGTTGGCCATAAATGTTTTTTACCAGTTAAAAAAAAAAATGCAGCTTCATAATTTTGTCTTAATTAAACAATTTTAAAATTTAATCTTTTAAAATTAAAATAAATTCTATAATGCAGTACTATAAGATTAAAATTTCATTTGAGATGAAATTAATTATATTTGAAACGCAATCAATTAATTCACCCTTTTTAAAACTACCTGTCATGACAATCAAGCAAGAGTTTGAGAAAGATAAGATTTAATTGCTCCAGCCACCTTCCTATCACTCATAACTTTCCTACTACACTCTGCATTATCTGTTCCCTTTCCGTCCACATATAACATAAATATGTAATCTCGGATACCTGCTTCAGTTGCCTACCATGCAACATGATTTCACGCTGGACTCTCCTTATCCACTACCATCACCTTGCTCTTATCTACATTTACCCTCAAACCCCTCCATGAATCCTCAAATTTTCTTCAGATTCACCACACAAACCCAAATCATCTGCGTACTATAAGCAAGACACCCACCACTCTCTTTCATTCTCCATTACACTGTGAAAATGAGTGAGCTCTGGACGCTTCAGAAAGAAAAAAGGAAGGAAGTGGGAAAGATTAGGAGTGAGAAGCTAAATGAGGATTATAAGGAAAAGCATGTGAGAGCACTTGCAAATATTATTGAAACTGAGCAAATCTGGTAACAAATAAAGGAAGCTTTTGTTAGTACTGCAAGAAAAGTATGTGAATGTGCTAAAGTAGGAAGTAAGAACGTCAATAGTGAATTTGGTGGAATAAAGAAGTGATGCAAGCTGTTAAAAGTAATAGAGTTGTGGTTGAATGTGTTAAAAGACAAGGATGAGGTTTCGAAAGAAAGGTGTATGGAAATATATAGGGTGGCAGAGAGGAAGGCTAAAAGTTATATACATAGGATGCAAAACAGGTGAATGAAGTTTGGAAAGAGGATTAATGGCAGGGTTGGTACCCAAAAACCCACAAAAAACCCATCTTGGGTTTTTGGTCTCTTACTTCTAATTTTGTCTTTTAAATCAATGTAAATTGAAGACCATAGTAACCATGCGTTTCCTACCCAGTATAATGGGGATAATTTTTTTTTAATTTTATAATCTATGCATTAAAATTCTGAAAATTTAGTCCACTTTTGAACTAAAGGCAAGTATATATAATTCAAGATTTGCACCCAAACATCCTCTCAAACACCAAGAAATACAATGTATTAATTGTAATGTAATACAAAATCAAAGGCCACATTATCCTTACTATTCCTTAGTCTTTTCTCTGATAGTTTATCAAGATAATAAAAGAAAAAATTTGCAATTTCATAATTTTATATATGGGTTGAAAACTAACAATTTAATCCTAAATTTTAAACAAAGTATATACTTGAATATATGTATTTTATAATAAAATGTAATGTAATATCAGGGTTGGGGATTTTTTAAATTTTTTGAGAAAAAAATCAATTTTTGATTTTTAGGATTTTTTGAGAATTGTGACGTCACGCGAAATATAATTTGTAAACAAACTTTTTTTTTAAGTTCGATTAAGTATTATTTTTAACCCTAGGTCCTATATCTGAGTTCAAAATCTTAAAATAGAGCTTATAGTCTTTGACACAATGAAACAGCAACACTAAAGAGTGTTATTTGTAATAATGATAATATATTACATCAGAAATAAAAGAAACATGTTTGAAACATGATCTTTTGTTGACATTTTTATAGTGTAGAAATTTGAACAGAGAAGCCTTGCTATAAGATATTTATTTTCTAATTTTTTATTTCTATTGAAATTAAATCACTTAAATATCAAAAAAAAATTAAAAAATATATTTAAAAAAGCAAAAAATCATGATTTTTTGGAGCAAAAAATCAAGTGAAAAAATCAGTTGAAAAAATCAATTGATTTTTTCCGTGCCATCCCTGAATATTAAGTATCAATAATCTGAATCAGTATTATTTTTTTAATCTCAAGTGCCTGTAAATTCTTACAAGCATTTCAGCCTTTTCTCCTCGTCTATTTCCTCATTTTATTCCAAATGATTCCAAACGTTGAAAAGAATCTTTCTATTGATCCTGAACTTGCTGGACGGGAATGTAGCTGACACATAAACCTGACAAAATTAACAGGCAATTTTTGATGATTTTTTCTCTTTAAATTTTACTAATTTCCACCAATTCATTGTTGTCGTCTCCCTAACTATATTTATTGTCCTTGAGTAAATAGGAAGGAAAGCAGGTGTTGTCCTTCAGCCTAAATGCATTATAACCTGGCATAAATTCTTGATAACTTCATTAAGCCACTCTTCCACCTCTTCCTCTTGACTTCTTTCCAGTTTTCTTCCTAACAAAATTAGCAAACATAAATAAAGCTTTAAAAAATACAGCTCAGTAGCTGGGAATGACATGTGTTAGAACTTACATTTGATGCTGTCAGATACTCTAGACTAAGTAGACTTATGTTAAATTATGGCATATGAAATTTCAAACTATTTTTAGTTCAAAATCAATAATCATTGTTCTTATTGTAAAATTTTAATATTAATCACAAGTTCATAAAGGAGGGGTTTGAAAGTAATATCTGTAACGATAATATGAGTTTAAGTAGTTATTAGGTTGTATTAGAGTGAGGATCATAAGTTCCATACAGATGTTAGAAGTTAAGGTATGTTAGATGTTGAGCAGCTGGAACAAGAGTGTCTGAGTTAAAATATTTAAGGTATGTGTTGGATTAGAAGGGATTCTAGGATTGATGCAGAGTAGTAGTAGGAAAGTGTGAATGGCAGATAGGTTGCTTAGGTGGAATTATATACCGTTAAATGGTTGAATTATGTAGGCTAAGTCCTGAGTGCGCTAGGGTCTTAACATGAAGGGTATGTTGTTACCTATGTATGTTATTGTTATATATAAGTAGGGAGTACATATTTAGTTCTGAGAATAATAAGAGTAATAGATCTAAAGTACAATGTGTATTCTATTCCAATGGAAAATCTTAGAGGTATGTTAGCCAATTGTTAAGTGAAGAAGAATTGATAGTTATGAGACTTTTGAAGAGATAAACAATAACCATCGATGGTAGAGAGCAATTGATTGTGTAATATAAATAGGGGATTAAAATATGATGAGAATAAGTGAAAGTAAATGGTTATGAAGTTAATATGAAGTATTTAGTGTATAATCATGTAAGGAAAGTAAATGAAATAGATAGTTCGAGATAATTCATAGGAATTTAATGCGAGATGTATAATAATATATTATAATGTATAGGCTGAGTGATGGTGTTGGAAACGCAACCGGCTGGTGAAGAATCCAAATAGAAAGGTGGAAATATCTAGATAAGATCGGTTGATAAAACGAATTGCTTCTGAAGGAGTAGAATATATAGTTAGAGTTTAGTTCAGAGGCGAGAATAATGGTGCTATATAGAGTAAGATGTATTGAGCGGGAGTTTATTATTAGTATGTGAGGGATTGGTTGTGGTCCACATCTGGTCCAAGGGTATGAAATCATCCTTACATTTGAACGATTATTTACCATTAGTGAGTTTCCCGATAGAATTGCGGTCTCTGAAGCTTTAAGGGTGGATTTCTGTCTGTGACGAGTTCTCATAATTACTCAATTATTATATTGGTTACCAGAGGGGGCGGTATAGATTGGGCTTTCCCTTACGACTATTATTGTCAAAAATGTTCTTCCTACTGCTTTTCTTTCATGCATGCATTCGCACCTTACACTATCACTAAAAGATATATATATATAATGAGTTGGACATATAGTAAATCTTTATCTAAAAGTAGTATATTATTATAATATATAATTATATAAATTAATTAATATAATATATATATATTATTATTATTATTATTATATTTATATAATAATAATATATATATAATAAATTATATTATTAATTATATTAATATAAAATATATTTATAATATTATAATTAAATAATTAATAAATAATAATAATATGGTATATATAATTAATTAATAATATATATAATATAATATTAATATTAAATAATATAATAATAATAATAATATATAATTATAATTAATAATATAGTAATATAATAAGAATATAATGCTTGCAGTAGATTATCTATATATTTTGAAGATTATTTCTCTGAATATCGGGTATATTACTTTTCTTTTTGAAAAACTGCAATAAAATTTATGTGTGATTTCGAGGGCCATTAATTATTGAATCGCATTCTTTTTATATATTTATATTGTTTTGTAAGATTCTTTATCTAAGAGTAAATGTTTTACACAGTTTTGAAAATCATATCATGTATATGGCGCCAGATATTCTTATTCACTGTCCTTAGCTGATATTAATAGACGATTTATGGCGTTATGTCATGATCCTTAACCAGCATAGCAACCGGGTATAGTTGGCAATATTTAGTGACTTCCATGATTATGGACCTTATCAGTAGTCCTGGTAGGTGTCCCTCTATGTATATATATATTAACGGTTTGAACATAAAGCGGGATTTTCTAGCTAACCTAGCAGATGAAAGTAAGTCTAGCATAAGGTATATAGGCCAAATCGGGGGGAGCGAGCAGTACTGTCACTTACAATCGCCCTTAATGAGAATGAATAGGCACTCCGGAAAGTGGTTCCTCTCAAAAAGCAATCGATGCCTATATTCGAAGCGTGAGCATATTTAAGCTTCCTCCTATTTTGAATAACCAATGTCCCTAAGGTCCCAATTCATTCTAGAGACGTGGGAAAAAATTATTCAGACTAACATGGTCACATACACTAGTCTGAAATTCAATGTCAACAGTCGTGTAAACGCGAGTATTATCTTATTTTTTCATGCTAAAAACCATGGCCCAACAATCCAGCGGAGGAAATTGCCACACCGACGAAGCAGTGGAATCTTTTGGACGCGGAATGTTCAGGTGGGCCGGTTTGTAGTTTGTAGTCATTTTTCTTCTTAGGGGTATTGGGGTCGTTTCGGAGTTTTTCGCAGTTATAGATTGTCATTGTTTACTGGTGTTGGTTTGACGATTAGAGCATTTTTGCACACATACAGTTCATGTAGAGTCAAGTTGGAATTATTGGAGTTCTGCATCCTAGTTTTGTGGAGAGAGCATCTATTTGGCGATCGTTAGCTATACAGTGCTGTTAGCTTCTTGAGATCTAGATGCCATGTGCGTATAGACTTGTTGCTGTTCTTTATATCTGCTTAGCTACGGTATTAAGATGCAATGTCGTCAGTTGTCAGAGAGGAGGGTATAATCCTGCACAAGGTTCGTCAACAAGACTATTGTGTATCATGATTGGTAATGAAGAAGTACAGTGAAACGGTGATAGAGTCGTGTCATGTTCTCGTTGGCACTTGTGATCGAAATCTGGAGTAGATATCCATGAGAGGCAGGATACTGTCATGTTTGCGAACGCGAGAATTGAGGCGTAGGGTGAGATGTAGGACTAAGAGCTTGAGCGTTCTTACCGTATATGCCTGAGTTTAGTGGTGCGGTAATGTGCTAATAGTCCGACTACGACGATAGAGTAGTCTGGTTCTCTGAAGGGTAAGGTGATCCAATTTTATGATGCTAGACGGTGTAGGTTTCGGATGTGGTCCGGTCCGGCGGTGACGAAGGGATGGGACTCTCAAGGGGACGCTATAGAGATAATGAGCATGGGCGATGTAAGCAGGTGAAGGTCGCGGCGTCGAGTTAGCGGATCAGACTAGAACACTGTAGTGGCCTTTTGTGAGAGAGAGGTTGAGTGCGCGTTGTGCGATACTGGCAACCATCGAGCGCTCACGCGTGCATCCTAACAATATTATCTCATACGCGAGATGATCTTGCGGTAGCGTAGACGTGTTGGGTCGAACATATCTTTCATAACCGCCACGCCAACTGTTTTTCTTCTGCACGAGCGATGGATTATATAATGGACATGGATTGTGGCGAGCACGAGTAATAGTAATATAGGAGAGGTTTACTACTATTATCCTTTTGACTTGTGTAATATTCTTTCCTAATAATACCCTATTTAACTGTTTTCACGGCTCTACATGTCAAGATAAGTAAGGTAGGATAATTTATAATTATATAATATATTATATAATATTATTAATATAAATATATTTATATATTATTATATTAATATATATTTATATATTATTAATATAATTAATTATATATATATTATTTAATTATATATTATATATCTATATATAATATATATTTATATATTATTTATATATATATATATATTATTATATAATCTAATATGTTAGTATCATATATATATTAATATTATATATAATATATATATATATATATTAATTATAATATATTTATTCGTAATAGAAAACGACTAAGGGTACAGGTGGTAGATGGGTTTGAGCTTGTACCCACTACCTACCTATCTCATCTTTGCTAGGAATGTAACTAGATTGCTAACGTCTCGGTGAGATGGTCGTTTGAATCTGTCCGTAAAATACTGGACCTTCTAATTTATTTCAGGCAAAATTTGTTAATGAATCTGTTATGGAGTACTAATATGAAATGTCAGAGGAATAAATTAGTTGAGTGAGAAAGAGGATGATAAGAATGAGTGATTAGGAATGTATTTTAGGTAAGGGCAAAAATTGATTTGCTTCTGCTGTAGACTATAGATAAACAAAGATGTAAAGGAAACGGTGAAAATAAGTTTTGTGTAGGGTGATATGTGTGTGTGTACTGGTGTGTAAATAATGAGAGAGGGAGAGAAAGGATTTTGCAATTTATGAATGAGTGACTATGTGGTATCAAAAGCTTTTGGTTAAAGACTTTGTTGTGTGTGAGATTCCTAGAATTCTAATAGGTTAAATTGTAAAGTTATTTGAAAAGGTCTAAGAGTATGTGTGGTTTGTGTACGTATAAGGTCCTAATTCTGAGTGGAATACGTTGAATAGAGAATGTACGAATATTTATTGTAGGATAATAATCTGAATGATTGCTCTGGATAGGGGTTGGAGAGTAGGAGCTTTCAGAATTGAATAGTGTTTAGGGTGTGTACCTAGAAGAGGTTTGGATATAGGTTGATCAAAAAGAGATAGGTATATACAGGTGGTTTTGTAGTAGTGTTAGCGGGAGAATATATGAGTAATTGGTAGGAAAGGTGATATGATTATTCTGTGAAGAGAGGGGTATGTGTGTAAGTATATGATTTTCTTTAATACAACAATGAGTATCCATTAAGTTATATATATATTAAGGAAGCTGGTAGAGATAGATGGTATCGAAGTGAAAAGTTGATTTTGATTAATTTGTGTTGGTGAAGAGGAGAGTTGAAGTATGTGTTGGATGTTAATCAAGTGGAGGGTATTAGGAATGGTCTGGTCAGCCCAACGTGGAGCATTCTGAACGGTAGGACAAAGGGGCATAATATGACAGTAAGGTATGAAGTACAGTTAAGAGGAATAATTGTAAGTTATGAGGTTGAAAGTATGGAAGGAAGCATTTCACTATAGAAGGAAGAGGAATGAAGTTTAATTGATAGAGTGAGAGTTAAAATTGTTCAGAAGGATATGAGAGTTAGATTGGAAAGACGAATGGAAGATAATGAGATGGAAGTACAGAAAATTTTCATTCATCAGAAGTAGACTTGAGTATTTTATAATGGCTCATCTTCAGTGTTGGGATGACTATTAAATCAGAGATTTGCAAAAGCAGAGATTGAGGGAATAGGTGAAAAACATGAAGGTATACTTCTACTCCTAGGATATAAGTTAGTATAATAAATAGTATAATGTGATATAAGGTAATGAGTGGATACAGTAGAGTTGTTGATATGGAATTAGATGGAGTAGATTAGGTTATTGAATGTAGAAGAAGGATGAAGAGAAGAGTGATAAGAAATGATCAGACCCAAGAAGAAAGAGAGAAATGGATATAGAAGAATAAAGAAGACGTCATAAAGAATTTATAGAAGGCAATGTAAAAGATAAAGTGCTTAATAGCTAAGAGTAAAGAGTATAGACTCTTATACAGCAGTACGATTGAGGAAGTGGGAAGTGAATCGATGTTGACGATAACGCAGGTCAGAGGACTTCTAGTATACCAGTTCAATCCAACGTCACGAGGTTTTACTTAAGAGTGTATATTGGATTAGGGACACAATTCCTAAATCAACAAATATAATGTTTACGGGACTAAGGATGTGGAATGTAATTTTTAATCTTGGAGTATTGAAAGATATCTGTAACAGGTACTAGTACCTTGGTTTATTTTAAACTTGTATTGCCTAGTACCTACTATATGGTGGAAGTTTTTGGTAAAGGACGAATGCTTGATTTTTATAAGTAGCTGAAATTGCTAAGTATGTAAGAGTAGTTAGAATATAGCGAGGTAATGAAGTGGTAAATAGAGAGAATATTAGAGAAACAAGTGGTGATGGATGAAAGATGAGGGTAATAGTATAATAATACGTATTAAAAGTGGCATATGATTTCGATAAATGCTTAGAAGGTGGATTAAGAGAGGAAAGATTAGATATATTGTATGCATACATCGTTTGGAAACGTTGGCGCGAATGAAATTTGGGAATGAGGATGTGTGTGACTGATTAATATAAATATAAGGTTAATTATTGACGTAGAAATTAATATATATTAAGTTTTAGTAAACTTATGTACCATTCCCCAGTAGCAGAGTTTATTATTGCTAGGAGAAAAGAGAAAATGAGTAGGGCGGGATGATGATCGACTTACGTTATTTATGGGTATATGGATGTTAGTTGGTAAGATTTAAGTATGAGTGATATTGATAGATTGTTTTGAAAGCTAAATGAAAGAGAGAGAGAGTAAGAATAAGAAAGACTCCGATGTTATTACAGTGGACAGTGGTGAATGATAATGAAAGGGCTTTTCACCACTGCTACCTCAGATACAGGTCATATAAGATGACTTATTCTGTAAGATGCCAATACCCTAATGAGGTGATGGTGATATATTGTTACTTTAGAGGATATATTATCTACCTGGGCTCGGTGGAAGGCTGATTGATAGACAGGTGAAGGTGTCGGTTGTTATTAGATATATCGTAAAGTATATATCCTAATTGGCGTTGCCGGTAATGTATATTTATTTTGCAACTCTAATGTTGTTAGATAGAGGTGGTTAAATAACCAAAGTGAATGATAGGGTAGGAATTTGTTTTGATTTTTGTAATAATATCAGAGAGAATATTATTGGTAACTCTATACGTGTCTGTTTTTTTGAGTGAAGTGTTTCAGGTATGTGTAAGATTGAGTGTACACATGATATCAGAATGTGGGCTAGGTTGGTGCTGGTATATGAGAGGCTTTAGTTATCATGTTTGTGGCCGATTGTTGGCGCACAATATGGCTCATGAACTGAAACAGACCCTATAGCTAATAGGGCCTGGGTGTAGGATGGTATGCGGAAGGTTATGGACCCATTGGCTCGTGATTGTCATAATAGGTAGTGGGTAGTAATGTGAGATATAGCCTAGTATGTACGGGTAAATTTAGTTGAGAAATTGAGGTGGCAATTTTATTACAGAATGTATGTATGGGTTCCCTCGATGGAATACATTGATTATACTTCAATATGTGGGCACAATGGGATGCATTTAGTTACTAGGAATGTGCTGTAGGAGTATTTTATGTATATACGTCAAGGGAAGTATGAATTCCGGTAGGTATACTGTGGAATAGTAGTAGATTGTGGTGGGTAGAAGGCAAGTAGAATGCTCTAATGTGCAATAGTAGTTGGGGGTACTTAAGTCCTAAATATTATTGTTATTCTCTAGCAGGCATAGCAGTTAATCCAGTTTAATTAGGTAATATGTGAATTGTGAATGAACATGAGTAGAGATATTGAATATATCTGAATTAATAGCAGGTTAGTGGGACTAGTGCCGGGAAATATTCAGATGAGAAAGTGGAAGGAGTTTACAGATGGTGGGACCTCATGAATGTGATGGTGCTAAAGTTTGGTGAGAAAATGGTGTGAGTATGGAATGTGTTTTTGTCTTAGTCAGTTTGTGGTGAGTAATTTGTGACCATGAGTATTAAAGTTTATATTGTGGAAGGGATTGAGTAGTGTAGAAGCTTTGATTGATATCTTTTTAGTGGTAGTATTGGTCAGTGTAGTGTATATTTATATAAAAGTGCGTATGATAGAATGAATTATAATAGGGGTAATGAGTACCAGATAATGATAGTCGTAGGAAAGGGGATATTAAGTTACATTCTGGTGTATTTGAGCTGTATTATTTAGTAGCTGTTAGAGTTTATCCATGTCAGTGTCTGTTAATATCATATAGTTTGGATAGTTGTTATTGAGTATTGGTTGGATCAGAGCTGGTAAAGAGTACTATTAGATTTTTATGTTCGTTATTTTTTAACAGTGGATATATTAGAAAGGGATATTAGTTAATATGTTGTATAGGTAGTTATAAGTAGAGTATTGTAGATTACTTGTTAATGTGGAGTAATAGATATATATCTCATTTCGCTTCGCGAGGTGACAATGGGATATGATTTGAAAACGCGTGACTTATGGAGAGGCGGTGAGAATTGTTTTCACGTTGTAATGTGATAGGAGTCGGTGTGTGATCGTGAACGTTGATATATTGGTAAAGGTGTGTGTGATGATAGTTTTTTTGCTCTTAATGGGATATGTGCGTATAGTTAAATACTGATGGCAGTAGTTGATGTTGTGGGGACTGGATGTGTGATTACGAATGGTGAGTGATTGTTGTATGTGCAGCGCTGCAGGAGATTGACGATGGTTTCTGGTGGTGTTTTATCTGAAGTTGCATAGATAGTCGGATTAGAGGTAGAATAAGGGGTATCGATCTGTATTTTGACGGTTAGAGTGAGGGAGCTTGTTTATGATTGATGAGGTATAATCTCTATTAGGGTGTGGTTTATAATGTCTGCAGATTATGTGCCTGATGATGGTGGTGACAGAGATTAGTAAGAGAGTGAGAGGTATTTATTAGAGTTATTTTTAAGAGTGATGTGTGATGATGTCGTTGGCAGTAGGTGTGGTATTCGGTGTTAGTTTGTTGTATGAGCTCATGCGAGAGGAAGAAATAGATAGTGTGTTTGCTGGTGAATTTTGGAAGTAAGAAAGCCGTTGATTTTGATAGGTGTATTGTATTAGTATTAAATGGCTGATGACAAAGTGCGATTAGTCATGAATGGTTGGATATGAGTAAACGGTATGGCAAGAGAGGATTGTAATGATGTACTTTGTTGGAAGGGAGGGTGAATTCGACCGTAATGCAAGATCGCGTTCGTATGTAGTTTTTGTGGCAGGTGGGTGCCGTTCTGTTGATGCTCTGACATATTCTCTTCGTTATTTTGTATTTAGGATTCCATGGATGGAATTCAGCTCCCGATGAGGTACTTTGATAGCCGTACCATCGATAAGCTGATTCTCCCTCCCCCTGTTTGGCGTTTATATGAGATTTGAAGAAACGTGTAGATAGAGGTTAGAGCAGAATCACGTTGTTGTTTTAGAGGAGTCTGTGAAGTTATTCTTGGAGAATATATCGGCTCGATTGTGCTTCACAGTGAGCACGAGCCTGAATGTTGATAACCGATTGAGGTTTTATGTTTAGAGTATTTGAACTATCAGTAGGTGGAAAATGAATAATGGAGGTTTTGATATAAGTATAGGTTATTCACTTTATGTGTGTACCGGTAGTCAAGAATTGCGTTAGTGTTATTATTTTCTTTGTATGATATGGGATGTAAAATAGTATTTTTTACGTGAAGAGATTGGTGAGGTACTCATAGTGACGTGGGATATTATCAAGTTAGTGCACCAGATGAGAAGAGAAGTATTATGGTGATGGTGACATTGATCTTTTTGGATCATGACATAGTCTGGCATTATATAATCTATAGGAATTATAATATTCGGAATCTAGAGCTTTTGTTATATTTTTGGTGAATATATAGCCAATGCTCCTGCAGCGTTTCACGATGTGTGCTAATTGAATGTGAGTTAATGAATGTTTTCCTGTAAGATAATTAGTGAGTGTAGATATGTTTATTAGATGATATTTAGTGATGACAGAGTCTCCCATGAAAGCATGATTGACAGGGCACTTATGTGTAATACTAGTTATGATTGTTATGAAATTAGTGGAAAGAGGTGAAGTTGGCCATAATAAGAGGTGAAAGGTTTTGAAAAATGTGTGTGGTGTATGCGCCAGTGAATGTGTTTGATATTTATCATCGGTAAGCAGTATTGGAGGAGGTTAGTGCGACTAGTAGTGGATTTTGAGATAGAGCAGAGAATTTTTTATATAGTTTTGAAAAAGTTAGGTAATATTTCCCTAGACCTAGGAATGTTAGAGAGCTGAGAGGATTTTGGGTATTAGGTAGTTGAGTTATAGGTGACGAAAAGATCCTTTTAAAGAGAGATCTCTGTTCGATGTGTGAGTGAACAACTTTTCTGAATGACTAAGTGTTTGGAAGAAGTATGTTATAACATTAGTAATGAATTGGGTATGACCACGGCACTGTAAGAATGTTGGTGGATTTGAAATATGTGATAACAGCGAAGTCTGCGAAAGACTTGTTGAACTGGAGACTATATATATAAAATACTCACTCTGTATTACTCTAGTGAGGGTATGTCTCAAGTCCATGGTGGAATATGTAACTTATACAGATGCAAGTGAGGTATATTGTAGTAATGTGGAGGTATATATTGTTCTGATGCAAGGCAAGTGATTAGAACGGTGATTGATGAAATATTATTACTGGGATGATTGCATATGTTATCGAAAGCGTTTAGTTGACGGAGCGTAAGTCTTCTATAATATCCACGATTTGATTAAAAGTAGAGTTGGCTGCTTATTGAGGTTTTGTCGTTGAATAGTCCGTTGTCGTCCTGTTTTTTGTATGGTGTTCAGGATATTTTTGTGGTGCGTACTCAGGTAATTATACATCTATACTCACATTTAGTGTTATTTTGACTAGCGAATGTAAGGTCAGGTATAGTAATAGCAGGCTTATGCAAGGACTTATTGTTTGGTATAGAATTTGATGATTTTTTTGTTTTATTGATCGATTTGAAGTAATGTCTACTTTGTATGGTTTAGAATATAAGATAATTGTTGATGTGAGAGAATAGTTGAGAGTGGCTATATGTAATATTGCTGGTGCAGTAGAAAAGACATCCGGATTATTGGATAGGAGTATTTATTGTGGATAGTAGATCCAGAGTAATTTACCTAATGGGATTGATTGCAAATAAGGCAGAAAGATAAAATTAGAATGGTGAGTGTGTGTGATTACTATTGATCTTATAAGTGAT
Organism: Trachelipus rathkii; assembly: GCA_015478945.1. NCBI lineage: Eukaryota > Metazoa > Arthropoda > Malacostraca > Isopoda > Trachelipodidae > Trachelipus > Trachelipus rathkii. The sequence continues at coordinate 13,252 of JABUQX010045195.1, read as the reverse complement.
GTTGATAGTGAGATTTTATTAGTGATATATAGCTAAATGAATAAAGTTTAGTATATGTCGAATTAGAGAGAACTTACTAGAGATAATTATATGAAGAGTTATTGCGGAAGGAATTTATTGAATGAATAGTGTGTTAGAAACCATGATATGCAGTATATGAGATTATTAGAAGAGTGATGACAAGTATATATATGAAGGAGTTGTAAGTATGTGTTATATAGTGGGTGTGAGATTCATCACCAATTAGCAAAGAGAGTGTAATGTAATATAGATGGTAGAGCAGTTATCTTAAGGGTAGTTTGTTTGTTGTGTCTAGCCATTTATCGGTATGGGAAGACCGGTTAATTTGATAGGATATGAAAATGGGTCATTATGGATATGTGTAGAGTGAAAATGTAGATTTAATGTCTATCTTTACAGTGGCTGAGTATAGTGGGGGTACATTATAGTAAATTGGGTAATAGAGTATAAATAACTGAGTTATGATAGGAGTATGTGTTTAGACTAGGGTAAGATGGAGAGTGTATAATATGTAGTGAGTAATGAGAAGATGTATCGATTTTGTTGTCTCTCAGGTGGACATCGCATGAGAATTCTTAGTCGATATGATTTATTATGTGAACATAATGTGGGAAGAGTAGGAAGAAGGAAGTAAAGTGAAAAGTGCATTGAGTAGGATGGGTGGCAAAGCGTATATTTGGGTAGGATTGATTTAGACACTTAGAGAGAGACTTCAGTATTTTCATTAGTAGATAGTGTCATCTTGATGAGTAACGAGAGAATTGAGACGAGAATGATAGAATGGGCCGATTCCTAGAGAAAAGATTGATAAATCATTCTATTGTGGACATATGAGGGACATTTTTTGTAATGTAAGTAAGGTTTATTTGGGATGCGCAGGGGACGATATGTTTGCTTATATTAGAAGTAAGTTTTATGTGAAAGTAAGAGAATTAATGGAACATTGAGGTGATATAATGAGGGTGGAACATATAGGTTTGTTGTGCTTATGAAGAAACGATATGCTCTAATTATTATGTTAATTCTGTTTATTGGGATATATAATTTTTTTAAAATGAAATTAGGGTCTAAAGTCTCAGTATATGATGTTAGTGAAGAAATTAGTAAAGATTGTTTGAAAGGGAATCGAGAGAGTTAGTTTTAGAATGTTGAAGGGTGCTGTTGGCGTGGCTGTTTTTGTGGGAATGGTTAGTAATGATTGGTGATTGGGGGAATGAAAGAATTTGCTAAGTATGAATAATCAAGATTATATTGAAGTAATGCAAGGAGGAATGTCCTATGGTTATTAAGTGAGTAATTGCGAAAAATGCATCTTAGTTAGAGATAATAGGAAGTGTGTAATAGAATGGGTTATTACTAGTTGATAGAAGATATTTAGGGTCAATTTGCGAAAAAGTTTGTGGTTTGTGCGAAGGTATATATATATATGTGTTATTATATAATTTAAATGTGAATAGTGCGAGAAGGATGATCTATTGAATATGTTTACTATGATGTTATTTTTTCTGTGGTTGGTAAGCTTGATATAGGGTTAGGCTTATATAGTATAGATCCATACGTATAGTATTGGACAACTCATAAGGGGAAATTAATATAAATATTATTAGGGAATGTTATGAAAAGAGAGAGTGTTTAGTATATGATAATTTACCCTTGGTTGTCAGAAATGAATTATGTGAAATAATGAATGTTAGCTGTAACTAACGATGTGAGGAATGTCATGAAAATAGGTGAAGTATCAGAGAATGATTATTAGTGAATACACCTCCTTTGTTGCGATAAATGTGAATCAAGTGTAGTAATGATACCTTTTTTAAAGTTATAGTGGTGATTGATTGTGTTTATATCGTTACCATATTATATTTATATAGGTGATCAAATGTAAACAAAACAAATGTTTGAAGTGAATTAGGAAGGTTTGTGATTGAGTGGATCATTAAAAGAAGTAAATAGTTTTAGCGATATGACTTAGTGCCTGTATAATAAGAATATAAAAACTAGTGCAATGGTTGGTCTAAGTGCTAGTGATGAGAAGTATTGTTGCCAAATTATTAGTGTTATAGTTGTTAGTAAACTCTGAAGTCAGCAATTAGTTGAAGCGATAATGGATACCAGTCAGTTTGTTAATAGGGACAGTGATCGTTTGATAGGATAAATGTTGTACTGAATTGGAAGTGAATTGAGCATTATTTAGTGAGTGACATATACCTCCGTATTTATTGGACCTAAAGTTTCGAGAATGGTATTGCGACTGATTGAGTATTCATGGACTGTAGTATCTCGGTTGAGTTGATGAATAATTGATTTTCGAAATAGATTAGTAATGATAGGAGAATGATATGGGATATTTATATAGGCTGGGAAGATAGTGTTTGTGGAGCGTATATTATTTATATCATGACTGTGCAGGATACGGGACCATATATAATGCTGTTGTTTAATTTGTCTGCCTTGTGTATGTATTTGTGATTGCATTTTCTTGAGTAAGTTTTTGTTACTAACCATTTAATGGTTTGGGTATTAGACCTCGAAACGTTGATAGGTGAGAGGTTGTGAGAGAAAAGGGAAGTTTGAAGTTTGCAAGGTTTTGTAGGTAAGGTAAGTATATAAAGTTTTGGAAGAAGGTATAATGTATGAAATGAGGCGTTTAAAATGTCTGAGAGTAATTGATGAAGAGAGAAGTTTTGAAGGGGCCGTTAAATATTGTTGAAAAGGTTTGGTCCGATTAATTGGGGGTTGTTATATGTTGTTAGATGAAGTTGAAATAGAAGGATGTTAATTTTTATAATGTGATGAGTTTAGAGCGCATCAGATATGGCGATGATTGAGGCCGATGGTAAGAGAGCACTAGGATATTTATTGAAGACTCACCCAGTATTATTAATGAGTTTTTGGTGGAATGATTGATGAATAGGAGACGATAGAATGTGTGATAGGAGATGGATGAAGCTGTGTAAGGTGAATAGGGAAAAGTAAGTTAGTGTGTGAGTTTGAGAATAAGGAAATAAAGAGATCGTAATGTAATGGCAGTTTATCAGTGGTACATTGAAAAGATTGTTTGATGAGGACGATGAAAAATGGCATGAGTCTTTATTCGTTGTGATGGGTTTGTTCTGAGTGGTAATTATGGAGATAATGAACTCATAATTTATTGAATAGCAGTACGTATCTGTATTGATAAGTTTCCATTATATGAATTGATAGAGTGAAAGTGTGTTAGCAGGATTGAGGATGTTTAGGGTAATAGGTAAGTGTGTATATAGTAGAGATGGGATAGATGTGGAATAAATTCTGTATTAGGTAAATTGGATGTAAGTTAGGTGTAAATGAGATATAAAAAGCGAATTGCAATTTATGAGTGAGTTAGAGATTGGTTAAATGTTGACATTTACGTGGATATTATATTTGTAAAGAGATAAAGTATGAGTTAGTTATGAGTGTGGATTGAATCGAATAGTGAATGATATATTTTGGTTATGTTTGTTTGATGAATTAAGTTTTTGAAAGGAGGTGAAGGAGAGATGAGAGGAGGAGAGATGTCGAGAGAAGAATGTGAGGAGGAGAGAAGGCAAGCGTGTCGAGAGGAGGAGAGGGAGAGAGAGAGGGGAAGAGAGGAGAAGAGAGAGAGGAGAAGAGATTAGACTAAGATATTGAATTTTATAGATATTTGTAAGTTCATTAAATTTTTAACGAAGTAGTATTAATGAGATCGATCGTAGAGACATAAGAGTATGATTACCGATTATCGAGAAAGAGATATATAGAAGAAGTGGGAGTACTATGAATGCCCGAGAAAAATGATAGGTTTTGTGGGTGAAGGCAAATATGGATATTTCAATAGTGTGAGGTCAAAACTTAGTGGGAAGGGATGTGGTAATCTGTAGTAGGTAAGTATGTTTAAAGCTATAAGTCCGAGATGAATGATAGTCAGGCAGGCCACTTTGAATTCAAAGGATGTCCAGGTATGTGAAGAGTCTATTTTTTTTTGTTATGTTTGTATCATATTGCTTTATTGCTTCATTGCTTTATTATTATATATATTATTTTATTTTTATCTACCTGGGGGCATGAATTAAAGCGGACTGCAAACACGTTTTTCGATGGTGTTGTCATATAGGTTTGGGATAGCTCTCGCGCACTTCAGATATACGTAGGTGTCACTCTAGATGTATCAATATGGTTTTGACCGTCATATTTTAAATATCAGGCCTTCCTTGTTCCATAGTGCCGCGGAGATATATTAAAATGAACATACGAGTTAAAAAGTGGGTGATGTGCTAAGATTCCAGGAAGTTTATCAATATTGATCATGGATAATAGAATAGTTGGTGGTGAGAGTCATACCGTAGGTTGTCTATGATTAAGGAGAAATATAGATGCTATAGATGAGACATCGAACTCTGAGAGGAAGAGTTATTATATGGTTTAGTGCTAGTAATGAATCAGAGTTGAGGGGAAGATAGAAACAGTGAAGTACTCACTTGATGGGTGAACTATACTTTATTTGCTAAAGCGACCCGCTTGGCTTGAGCTCCACGGTGTATATCCTCTATTCATTGGTTAGTACATCACTCCGATACTGTGTTGGTCTTTGCCACTCTTGGTGTCTCTCTGGGTCTTTTTCTCTCGTTATCCGCGCGGCGCGGGTAGCATTCTTCGATAGTGTGTCTCATACTCATGGAAAAAAGGCTGGAAGAGTTTTATGAGTGTGTGTGCCTGGAGCATGTCTCATTCGGAAGAACATAGTTTATTAATTGTTTTTGTGGACCTCTGTATGATCTCTCAGTTAAGGAATGTTGTGGTTTTTTCTCACTCTTTTCCCACGACGTTATACACACACGATTGTTTGTTGTTCTGTTATATTTCATAAGTGGTTAATGAAGTTAAGGGTGGAATATTTATTTATATTGCTTTAAGATATTCGAGATTTGAGATGTACTAGATTTTATGAGAAGAACGACTCGTGTTGTGTGATGATACTGAAATTCAGTAGCAGAAGAGCTGATGGTGTATCGTTTTTAATCGGACGTAGACGAGTAGATGAAGGTTAATATATACTTTATAATCTCTTTTTTATTTTTGAGATTAGCTTTTATTTAATTTTCACTATTTTATTAATTATCATGGTGTATTAATCAACTCTCTTTCAACTTTTATTAATGATTTTATTCATATATGATTGTATTTTAGACTTACTTCTTGTTGATATTGTAATTTTGGTGTGATAGTGAAGCGAAATGAGTTAGTCTTTCTTAGAGTGAATGTGTTTTCGTCCTCTTCATATCTAATTAATTAATAGATAATTTTTGTATATCTTAGCCAAACTTAAAATTCAATACACCGTTCTAAAGGCTTTTTAAAATTATGGTGTGTTAGTTAGTAATTATTGATAAGATTCACGTACACAATGCTTTGTCATTAATTGTTACAGTTAATTGTAGTAGAGTATAGGAATTATTATTATATTATATTTAAATTTTTTCATTTAATTAGCTTATATTATAATTATTTATTATTATGCTTATATATTGTCCTGTTTTGCTTAATAATTATATATATTTGGATATTTTCATTTATTTTATTATTTATTTAATTTATATTATAATTCTATTTCATCTATATAATTAGTAAATCTATATGTTTAGGGTTTTTTTAATTGACTTTTGTTGTTTTTGTTGAAGTTTTTGTTGTCAATCGGTCCATCGGTCAATCGGTCAATCGATGGTCGTATGGATTGTAGAGAGAGAAATAATTCTTTAATGAAACAAAAAGCTGGATAAAATCCAGGTATAGCTATTTGTATTTATTTAATTTTATTTATTATTTTTCATTATTATTTTATTATTATTATTATTATTATTATTATTATTATTATTAATTATTATTATTTATGTATAATGTGGGTTACGTGATTGATCCTGTGTGGTGTGGTTGCCACATGGTTGGATGGGGGTTATTAGTTATTATGAAAATCAAGTAGTGGCCATCGAAGTGTACTGTGAAATTATTTTGGGTTATTATGTAATCTTATTTAATATAATTTATAGTTATGTTAAAATTTGGAGAGTTTTTAGAATGAGACGACTCATTTATTTTTATGATATTAATTAATCCGATTGGGGAGGATATATTTTGATCACTAATATACATTAATTCTGAGCCAGATCACGTTGTTTTATAATGGAATATAATAATTCACTACAGTAACGTGTTTTGATGTTCATAAAGTTTAGAAGGTCCATATATAATTTATGTTAACACTGTCTCGGCAAGACACCTTCTGGCTTACAAATTGTGCTTAGGTTAAATTTTTTTTTTCTCTGTCCTCTCTTGGCTTAGCACGTTTCACCTGAAGTTGACATATTTGGGGTCTATATTCCTTATTGTGATAAAACGACGAAAGCTGTAATTATCTATTCGCAACATTTTTGATATAAATTAACAGTATTAACAGATCTTTGGATGGAATAATTTGTGGTATACTAGTAATATTATTTATTACCATTAAAAAAATAGACGAGTAATAAATTGAAAAGATGACATAATTGAAAATTGAAATAAAGAAGAAATAGTGACACTTTGAAATACAATTGAAAATTGGCTGAATATAATAATAGGAGAAATATAAGTGAAATAGAAACAAGAGATTATTAGAAAAGAAATTATTAGTGAGAATTTAAGGACTATGAAAAAGAAAAGACCTCTTATAAATCATAGGTGCACAGGGCAATTGAATAACCCACAGTTCGTAAGGTTTATTGACATTAAATATTTGTAAAAATAAAATGAAACTTTAGACAAATTTAGTAAAAAATAAGCCTCTTACTCGGGATATTACTGTCGTGCCCAAGGAAATATTACCCGAGAGAACAATAAGACTATAAATTAGAAAACCCTTGAAAAACAATAATTTGCTGGTTTAGCAACTAGCTATATATTTGTGGTAACATTAAGATATATTTTAGGATTAAAGGTTTTTTATTTATTATCTTATGAATATCGGATTTAAGGTATCATTTTATTAGCATTAAGTTCAGATCTAATATAAGCTTGTACTGTATTTTGAGTATCGTATCGTGGACAGCGGTGATTAAAGGTCGTGTGTCGGCTGGAGAGTACAGTGATTCGGTTATCTGTGGGTCTACCTATTACTCATAGTTAACTATTGTCTGAGGCTAATGTCAGCCTGGAATCTTCAAATTGTTGTTGGAGTTTATTTTTTGTTGTAAAGATTTGTTTAATAAATTCTTATTTGTTTTGGTTGTTCGGTGTTTTCTTTTTTTGTCTTCCTGTGTTTTATTCTTCTCGTTAGGATAGACCCACGACAATTGACGGAAGACAAAGGGGACAAATAGACAGTGTGAGGGGTTTAGGAATGGGATTAGCGGATCATTATATTGTTCTATGTAAAATTAAGTTAGTGGGGGCTTGGATGGAGAGGAAGGTGATACAAAGGAAGTAGGTAAAATTAAAGAGTGAGAAGTTTAAGTGAACAAGGCAATAAGGTTAAAGTAATGTAGAGCGCTCGCTAGTAAATCGATTGAATATGTGAACGAGTTGATACTGACAAATCTGGGGGCAAATGAGGAAGCAATTGTTAGTTGCGCAAAGGAAGTGTGTGGATGTGCTAAAGTAAGGAAGTAGAATGTTAACAGTGAGTGGTGGAATGAAGAAGGTGATGAAAGCGGTTAAAGGTAAAAAAAGAAGCGTGGTTGAATGTACTAAAAGCAAATGATGAAGTTTCAAAAAGAAAGATGCTTGGAATTATATTAAGGAGGAAAAAAAAAATATTAAAAGGTGCATACGTAAGGAGAAAACAAGAGGTAAATGAACAGTATGGAAGGAGGATGAATCAATGGAATAGGAAAGGAAGCTCTTCTGGAAGGAAGCGCGGAAAGGTTAAGAATGAGAATAAGGGGAATCTGCTGAGAATAATGAATAGGGAATGGTGCTTTTGTAACTGATGAAATGGAATGTGAGGGGAGTGGGTGGAAAGAACACCTCCAAAATCTGCACAATATTAACAGTAATGAAGAGGTTTTTAGTGGAATGTGTGTGGTTTTGGATGGTGGCCATAGAAGGAATAGGTATTTTGGGGATGAGGTTAATTAGTAAAGAGGAGGAAGGTAATGGGTAGAGTGAGAAAGTTGAAGAATGGTAAAATCTGCAAGGTATAGATGAAATTACTAGTGAACTGATCAAGAACGGAGGGCGAGATGGTGATTGATTGGATTTGGAAAGTTGTGTATAAAGCGTTTATGGAGGGTATAGTTCCAGGGATTAGAGGAGAGCGGTAATAGTACCCTTATATGATAAGGGTAAGGGAGAAAGGGGAACTGTATAAACTATAGGGAATAAGTTATTGGGTGTTGTAGGGAAGGTATATGCTGGTAATTTGGTCGAAAGAGTGCGTCGAGTGACTGAGGGACTGATTGGTGAAGAACAAGGTGCGTTTAGGAGTGGTAGAGGATGTGTGGATCAAATCTTTAACATTGAAAATGATTGAGAAAATGAGAGGAGAAGAAAGAATAAATTATATTTAGGTTTATGGATTTACAACAGGCGTATGACTAGAGTTAATAGGGAAGCTTTATGGCAGGTATTAGTGATATATGGTGTTGGTGGTAGGCTTCTGAATGGAATCAAAAAATATGTTTTTGAGTCGTGAAGCGTGTGTAAGAAATAAATGGTGTTAATGGTGATTGGTTTAGGATTAAATAGTGGAAGTGAGACAGGTTGTGTAATGTCTCCTTTGGTATTTCAATTTGTATATGGATGGGGTTATGAAAGAATTCGAGGTGGGGGATGGCAGGAAAATGGTGTTAGAATGATGGAGAATGGAGATGAGTGGGAGGGTGCCCTACCTATTATATGCGGATGATTTGGTTCTGTGTGGCGAATCTGAAGAGAGTTTGAGAGGATTGGTAGAGAGATTTGGCAGGGTATGTAAAAGGAGGGGTTTTGAAAGTAATGTAGATAGAGTAAGGTGATGTTAGCGAGTGAAGGACAGTCTCATGTGAATTATGTTAGATGTGAGCAGCTGGAGCAAGTGTCCTGAGTTTAAATATTTAGGGTATGTGTTGGATGAAAAGGGAACGGATGATGCAGAGTGTAGTTAGAAAGTTGTGAATGGCAGGAAGGTTGCCGTGGGTGCAATTAAATCGTTGGTGAATGTCAAGGGGACTAAGTCTTAGAGTGCGCTAGAGTCCTTAACATGAGTATGTTTGTGTTCATGGGATACCTGTTAGAGATTACTGGATGTATCTGGTAGTGAAGCTATGGTCTGGGAATAGAAGTCTAAAACTTGAGTGAACAAAAGTTCTCAATGTGATTCAGAATGGAACAACTCTTTAGGGGCATGCTAGGTGTGAGAAGAATTGAATAAAATGAGGAATGAACCATATTAGAGAGTTGTGTGGTGTGAAGAAAGGGGGTAAATGAGAGAATAAATGAAAGTATGTTGAAATGGTTTTGTCACCAAATGGAAGGGATGAATGATAGTTTTCGGCTGGTTAGACGGATGTTTAACTGAGGAGTGGGTTTGGTGAAGTCCGACCCGGTTCTGGGAGAACCGAAGAGAAATTTGTGGATTGGGGTCGGTGAACAAATGTCCTGAAGGAAGAGAAATGTGAGTTTTGGATCAGAGCGATGTAAATAAAGGTGCATGAAATAAGAGACGTAAGAGATGGCGGGGTTTTGTATGGGGCATGGTTGTGGGGCCCACTGGGCCAAGGGATGAACCCTTAACATTGACGATTTACCCATAGTGAGGTCCATCGCGGTCCCATGGAAGCTTTAGGGTGGGATCTTTCTGTCTGTGAACGAGCTCATATCACTAATTAATGTACGTTGGAGGGCAGCGGTAAAGGGGCTGCTTATTTCTTTATCGAATTTGTCATTTATCTCTTCTACTGCTATTTTCTTTCCGATGCTTGTAACGGCGCTCCTTACTCCCAATCTTTTGAAAATAAGGTAGATAAAGATAAGAAAGAAGACCTATATATAACTATTTATACTTATTATTATAATTTGATATATAGTAATATATATATATGAGTTGATATATAATAATAAATAATATATAATATATATAATATAATATTATATATATATTATATAAGAGTATGATCTTGGTACACATTTCATATTTCATAATATTTTGGTATTATATATATATGTAATATTTAATGTACAACTTTATATTTTGTTCAGATGAAATTTATTTGCCAAATTGTGACATGGGAGCTCATTGCACTCTTGCTGAACCTCTTCAGAATATCCTCTTTATATGGTATCAGTTTCTCAGCATGAATAAGGTCTTGCCAGATTTCTACTCCATCGGACAGTTTTGTATTGTCTAAAACTACAAGATAACAATAAGTAGGATCATGATTAAGAGTAAAATTTTATAAAATTAAAATCAAAATTTTATGTGCATTAGATTTTGGCAAAATCTCGTAATTTATTTAATATTTTATAATGTAATTTAATACAGAATAAGTATTGTGCTTTAAATTTTAAATTGCAATTACCTGTATATTATTATTCGTTAAATTATAACCAGATACAAACCCTATCTAATGCGCCTGCAACAATTTCTAGTTCTTGCATGTTTATTGCTTCTTTTTGTATATATAAATTGTCGATTAGTCTTCCAATTGAGGTATTGGATTGAATTCATGTGGCTCGCCTCTAATATCATAATATCTATTGTGTATGTGGGTTTTGCACAGGCATAGAATTTTTTATGATGTATAATTGAGAATTCCAGCGAGTAATCATTTGCGTAGGCTGTGGCATCAGAACACCTTACCTCTCGCATCAACCATTCCCCTAAGTTAAAGCAAATATTACTTTCTTGTATATGTGAATCAAAAGCTGAAATAAAAAGGAGCAAATTAGATTTTGTATGTGTAGTAAGAAAAGCCAAAGGAAATTAGTTACTACAAGCTGTCAAAACCGTTTTTAATATAAATGTTTATTAAATGCTAATTTATATTTTATTGTTCTAATTAGTTTTATAATTTATTCAATAAAATATCAAACTAATTAGGACAATAAAATATTTTTTAATACTTAAGTCCTTTAATACATTTTTATTATTTAGGCCTTCAAGGGGCGAGTTTTAGTGACTAGGTTGTTAAATTTGAGATCATTATAAGTTATAAGTAACTATCAGTATATTTAATTCATAGAATTTAACAATGGGTTGGTTAATCTAATACATATTGAAAGTTTTATACTTACGTGTGATTGGTGATCATTCCGAAAATACTTGTAATTTCCACAGTGTGCTTTAATATTGATTTAGGAGAGACATCCTTTTCAAGTAAATTTAAAAAATGGGCAGAACATCCACGTGTTATCAGCTTTGGGTATAAATAAGTAGTTGTGGGACCCAAACCCAGCTACCACTATATAATTATAGTAATTATTAATATTATTATATCTCTGTTTGTGAGGGATAAAGAATTTTGGGATGAGAAAACCGGGTGCTTTAAAAACTACGTTTGAAGCGTTCTTTTTGGGGGACGTGGATGGCTTAGTGGATAAAGCGCCCGGTTACTGTTAACTCAGCAACGCGGAGTTCCAGTGTTCGAATCCCGCTGATGAAGAGTAAAATCTTCTGTGACTCATTCATTTAAAATCCTTGTCGTAATAGGCAACTAAGAGGACAGTGGTAGCAAGGTTTTGATTTCGCTACCATTTATTTATACCCTAAGAATACTCATGCATGCCTCAGATTTCTGGTGCATGTTTGCACACTCCACCCTCTGCTCTGGGGAAAAAGGGGTAACTGATGATGATCATATATATATATATATATATATATATATATATATATATATAATATATATATATATATATTATATATAAAAAGGTATGAGTTTATTTAAATATATATATATATATATATATATATATATATATCAGGCTTGGGGTTCAAAGTAGAAGTACTTGTACTTAAGTACATTTTTTGAGGTACTTGTACTTACTTTTTTAAACGCAAGTGTACCTTGTACCTTGTACTGTGAGCCCTTTTGTACTTGGTACTTGTGCTTGGTACTTGCAGTACTTTTGGCATTTTTAAACTTGCCAATTTATTTTTTTATTTTCTTCTTAATTTTTCTACGTATTGCTATTATTATTTCTTATATATGTATTTTAAAATAAATTTCCATTTGTGACATAATAAAGATGTCATTATTATATATATATTCTATAATATATATATATATATATATATATACTATATATATATATATATATATATATATATATATTTATTTATATATATATATATATAATTATTTATATCAAATATATCTTCATCATCCACGTTTTTTCCTCAAGACTGGGGGTAAGGTGCGTAACATGCACCGGAAACAGAAAAGTAGTAGAAAAGAATATGACCACAAGTCGAAAGAAAGCCCGCCTTACTCCCCTTATACTATTAGTGAGAAACTCGCCGCAAGTCAGAAAAATCGCACACCTAGAGCTCACAGGACGCCGCGACGGACCCTCCACTATTTCATCTCGCCAATGTGGGGTTAATCCCTTGGCTCAGGTGGGCCAAACCATACCCCCTCACAAAACCTTGCAATTCACTCCTATTATGCAAGAAACACATCTTTCTACTTTTCTCGTACTCCTTCTTCGCCCTTGCGAAATGACTCAGTCACGTATTCGAGTTGACGGGTTATCATTGTGTTTGGAGTTGTTGGTGTGGTGTTATATGGTTGTCCTACCAGACCCATTGTTTTGCTTTGACTCAATCCACTTTTTTCTTTGGTCTTCCCAGCTGGTCAATTCCCAATACACTCACCACTATACATCTGCTTAACCAACCGACAACTATCATCCATTCTATCCACAATGACCAACCCATCTCAACTACTTTCACTTATTCTCCTAATTTTCTATTTTTTCATCTTTCTATCATTGTATACTTTTAGTGTTCCTCTCATTTTTCAATTCTTCGACAGCTAACACGTTAGCCCCTAAGATTGTCCATTGCTGAACACATTGTACTTTTAGATCTATACCTCTTATTCCTGACCCTAATAGTTTCACACTACTATACATTAACACAGGTAACGATAACCCTCACGTAAGAACCCTAGGAGCAAAACTCAAGACTTAGTCCTCTATACATCCGCTTTACATCCCAAGGTTTTAATTACACAAACCAGCCACCTCCTGCAATTCAACAAACTTTCGCTAACTAGCA